>JAEMON010000006.1:14997091-15009474 GCA_030264115.1 Lygus lineolaris | reverse complement strand
CCCAGATCAGCTGAGTCGAAAATGGAGCTCCCAGATCAGCTTCTATACGCTGTCAAATCTGGGAAGAGGTGTCCACAACTGCAATTAACTCGCTTCTAACGTTAGGGTTTTAATTTAATTCAATGTTTGGATACTACTTATTTTGAAACTTAAACCTTCAAATTTTGAGGAGGTTTAAAAAACAGTATCAAGGTCTAAATTTTGATATGAAATCGACTTACGTGATTGATGTACCAAAGAGAACTAGAAAGAGTCCAGAGAGGGAGCGCTTCGCCGTTCCCCAAGGGAAGGTGGGGGCGGCGTGGAGCAGTAACATGTGATCAGGTAACAGTTACCTGGTCGCTTAGTTAGAAATCTTGGAAATCACCACTTTTTTCAATCGCTCATAGGTCCCTGTCATCTGGCATGGGATTGTTTACCTGTAGGCCTCAAAGTTGCGCCAAAATCCCAGCTTTCCAACGGTGTAGTAGTTCCCAATTTTGGTGAACTGCATGCAATGGTGGGAGAAAATTGTGTTTGAATGCAAAAAACGTGGGGTTTTCAAGGAAATCGAGTGTTTTAGGGCGTTGAAGACCTGACCATGAACGGAGGAGTTAAGTACCGTTTCCCAGGTAATTTTTCACGCTGAATCGAATGGTGACACTCCCGATTCATTTTGACTGATAAAAAATTGATTTTTCGATTCAAAATAGTGAATTTTTGGACATATCAGCATATCAAACCATATTTTGTTGAGCTAATGAACAATTGAGGTGAATCTGAGCAATAATTATTTGTAAACCAATTTAGTCCAATAGCGGGATTCAACTACCATTCTTCATGACGACAATTTGTTCTGAGTCGTCCGTTCCAGGTTTCGAACTGTTCTACCTTTACGTATAAGAACTACGATCTATATATGCGGGTTTCATGGGTTCCTAAAATGTTTTTTCTTCCGATTCTATCAAGGTAGTTGAAGCTTTACGTCAACGTCGTGAGGTGAAAAATTTACATAAATTTCTCCCTTGCGAGGGAAAAACATTAAATCATGTTTAATGTTTTTTTTAATGTTTACCTGCCTCTCAAATTTCATCTTCCTGCGTTCAACAGGAGAGAAAATGGCCTTGGAGCTCACTCAGCTGATCAGTGACCACTCAGGCGCCTTCAGCATTCTCCATTGACCCTGCCTCTCAAATTTCAGCTTCCTGCGATGAATAGGAGAGAAAATGGCTTTGGAACTTTCATCCCCTAGTTTTCACCCCTTAGAAGTGACTGACAATAACCAAAAGCATCTTGGTACAACTAGACCCCAAATGGAGCCGATATAACGTGGTAACTAAGAAATCGGTCCGTGGTAACTAAGAAAAAAAACGTTGCAGATTTGCGTGTCGGAATTCACAGAAAGACCCCCAGCCCTAAAACATTAAAGATGTTAAAATTTAATCAAGATACAAAGATTACTAAAATATTATGAGTTGGATGTGCTGGTATGCCCAAAAATTCACTATTTTTATCGAATTGAGCAATTGAAAAAAGTGGTAATTTTCAAGATTTGACAATTTTTCCTCTCCGTTTATTTTTCACCCATTCTGTCCACTGAAAAATTAGGTATCCATTAAGGAGATAGGAAATAACGCTCTTTCCAATGGTATATTTATTTTTAATTTTACACGGTAAATTAAGCAAGTTATTAGTGATGAAAGGTCGAGAGAAAAAACAAAATCTTAAAATTGAAAAAACTCAAGAAATAAGGAGGTTAAAACACACACACGGGCACTTATTGTTGGAAATGACCTGTAGAATCGATATCTGGTCTGTCAGTCACATAGGTGTAGCACCCTGTATAAGCTATTGCTAGGAATATCTATTTAAATGCCACTCCAGACGATATCTCACGCTCTGAAAAAGAGGATGAGTCCCTTGACCAGAATTTTTCGGAGTACCTTCTCTTGGGTTATCAAAATTAAGGGTGAACAATGGCTATAAACGTTTCTGAGGTTTTGGGTGAAATATACCGTCTTAAATGTATTTTATGAACATGGTACCTACCTATATTCGAAATCAGCGCAAAATGTCCTATGAGAATGGTTTACCAGATTCAAAAAGTTTCCGTAGTTAGAAATCGGTTAGAATAATTTTTTGAAAATTCGACTGGAAGTTTTTTGTCCTGTTCCCACGTTTCATGGCTCCATTTCAAAGCATCACAATGATAAAAAGAGAAAGTAAGTTAAACTGGATTTCCCCACTGAAACCCAATTTGCTCTGACCCTCCTCAATAAATCAGAAGACCCCATGATTGCGCCCATGTTCAATTGAATTGCTCCGACGTTTATTACAAAGGTGGTTTACACACTCCTGCCACCAACTATCGGGGAGGTTCTGGGCTTTTTCAAAAAGTTAGTTGCTCCGTCTTCCGCTTCTCTTTCCACACCACGTTTCTCTTCTTGGTCTTCTTCTATTAGAAATTTCTCGTTGTTTGACGAAGTGTGTATGTTGTGCCGCTCGGAGGAGGGTGTTCCAACTGTGGACAGCCAAGTTTGCTCGGCAACATTGGCCTCAGCCGGTTGTTTGACTTTGTAACAAACTCCTAGAGACCCAAAGCCCTTCCCGTGTGTTTACAGTATTAATGGAATCACCCCTTGTCGTTCCAGTCCTTTCCTTCACTGGATACCGAAACGATCTCGGGAGTTTTCTTGAAAACCCTGGCCAGTGGATGCTTAGGTCCTTTTAACGCTGTGTTATGTGTGAGAGAGACCTTCTTAATCGTTTTTGGGAGAGGCTCAGAAGTACGACGTAGGAAGTTTGTCTGGTTCATTACTATTGACTTTGTTTGAGGTGCCTCGTTTTTGGCTAGATTACACACTATAATAAAAAAGTCTTCCAAATGGTTGTGGTTACGTAGCTTCCGTATCACACCCTTCTAATGTGATATATGGCTTGCTGCAAGAGTGAGAGTGTATCTTCAAAAATGTCGTTTTGCAATAACAGTGTGTAACGAAAAATTTAAACAGCTATTAGCTTCGAGAAAGACATAAGTGAGCTTCGCTTCTAGCTCGGCTGAAAGCAGCACAAGTGACACCGTGACGTTCTAGACTCTCCCCACTTTCCTCTTCCCCTTGTCAGCTAGACTGCGCCGTCTAGAAGCGAAAAGTACACTATAGAGTACGAGCAGATTCCAGAAAAACTTCTGTTGGTTCGGAAAACGACAGGACTAACAGTGGTACCGATCCGGAAAAAAATAAGCTTCGCTCCAAATTTATAGGAAATTTTGAGTAGATTCTGAATATAACATATTCATGTAAAACATACTCCATGTTTTACACCTAAAATAGCACCCAAAACCGGAAAAAATTGAAATTTTTAAAAGAAAATTCACGTTTTCGACCATTGGAACCACTCAACTTGATTTGTATAAAAGAGGAGTAGAAGACCTGAGAGTTCTGCGTTGAATGATACCAACGCCAGTCACCAACAGAGTACCCATTAATTTTTGTGATTTTTCAAAGTTTTCCGTTCTCTCGACTTTTTCCTTGTTCACGTCTGGCAAAGGAAAATGTTGAATCACTAAAAATCATAGTTACTGAGTTGGTGAGCTGGTGTTGATCTCATTCGACGCAGAATTCTCAGGTCTTCAACATTTCTCTTATAAAAAAATAATTTTTGGCGATTCCAATGATCAAACACGTGAATTGTCTACGTTTTTTTTTTTTTTTTTTCAGAGCAAATTAGCTATTTTAGGTATAGCTAAATGGGGTATATTCGGAATCAGCGCAAAATCTCCAAAACATTTGGAGCGTAGCTTGGTTTTTGCCTGAAAATGACTATTTCCGACCACTGTGCGGCTTCATTTGAGGCAGGGATTTGTTAATAAATAACTGATCCAAAATTGCTCTATCCCTATTGACAAGAAAGTCACATTTGAAGATATGCGGCACACAGTGGGTAGTTAGTAAGTTATCAGCATGGAGAGACAACTGTGGCAGTATTCTAGTTTGTGGAAGGGAAGGAATCAATTTAAAAATGGGGTGTACTAACTTTTGAACTGTAAAAAAAAATGCCAGAGCGACTCGTTTTTAATGATCGAAAGCCAATTATATGAAGGTAGAAATAATACTACTCAAATACTCGTAGTAGGTACTTAACGATTTCCGAACCACATAGGTACCAATCGAATTTCTGCAAGAAAGAGCTACTTGATCGAGGGAAATCGGTGTTTCTATTCGTTATTTCGCGTGAGAGGATGTCGATAATCGGAAGCTTGTGCACAAACCATGCATTTTATTACCATGAAGTACCTCATAAGGTGGCGTACCTATTTATTTAAACCTATTAATTGAAAAAATGCTTGAAATGTATCAACCAGCTTGACAACTCAGCCCCTCCCATGTTCCCAGCCGTGTAAATTGTTACGTCTGCTCTCTCTTATTTGAAATCAACTATTGTTAAGGGCTATTGTTAAGGGGCGATGTGTGCATCGTAGTCAATATCAATTACGTGTGATTTGGTGGTTTAGGAAAGAAATGGCGTGGATGTCGTTAAGGTTGAAATTATGTCTGTGGCGTGCCCCCAACTTCAAACTCGCCCCTTGAATTATTAAACAAGTTGTTGCGTTCCCGGCAACTGCCGTATTCAAATTTCATTGTTGACAGGCATCGGCGTAGGAAAATAATAGTCTGGCTTTAATAGGTACTTAATATGGGCATTCAGAATTAACGGTTTGGAGGTCGGTAGAAGTTCAATTTATCTTTACCTTTAATAATAATAAAAAACTATAGCTGTTACCACCCTTCGGACGAGGTGGAACGAAGTGCAATTTCATGTAGTAATTTCCAAAGTGATTTCTTATAGCACACGGCTTTCAAAATAGTCACACTCATCACTTGGAAACTGGACAATCCATCGGGGGTCCGATTGTAAGGTTTGCCGATTTGCAAAGAATAGAGAGAAATGAATGAAATAAAAAATTTCTTTGTTCCGTGAAAAAACAAAATAATGTAGGCACATTTTAAAGTGGTTAATCATACTTACATTATTTTAAGATAAGTAACGATATCACAATATTGCCATACGTAGTACTAGACACTGGAACTACCCCACTCGATTGAACTGCGTTCTGAGTTGAGTGGGGGGGTTTATTCTGTCTTCTACACCTTCTTAGTTATTTGGACCCATGCTAGGTACCAGTTAACGCCACAGCTTCTAATTGAACAACATTGCGTATTGCTATAGGGTTTTGTAGTGTAGACGTATTGTGAAACAACATTTGACAATCTGAGTCTATCCAGAGATTTAGAAATTATGCGGTTAGTCATGATTCATGATCATAACCTTCACCGGGAAATACCGAGCATTTAGTAGAAAACTATTTACTCATCAAAATCCGTCCAAATTGACAAAGCGTGAGCTTAGAAGGGAGTGCTGGCGTAATCAGGGAAGAAGGGCTGAGGTGCAGATCCCCACGATTTGGATTATTTCCTCGTGCACTAAGCTCCACCTGTCTGTTCGTTGGCATTTGAACATCCTGACCAGGTGTTTGTAGTCCATAGTGTCTAATTTTTCCAAAATTTGTAGAGGAGTTAGCGATTAGACCTTCCAAGCAATCCGGTTTTACAAGAAATGAAGCAATGGCTAGGAATCCATCCACGATTGTGCCTCCTCGATCATTCTTCACCCTCTCAGCAGCCCGTCGTTGTTTTGGGATAGTACTGAGGTTGGAGACTCAGCGGCGCTCGTCAGGGTGCATGTTATAAACAACAGTAGGTAACAACAGTTGAGTTCTTAACTTGGCGATAAACGCCACCATGTTTTACCCACGAGGTGTTCTGTAAGGAAGCATTATCGACAAAATCTCTCCACAGCTGACAAGCTTGAGGCCACCTCGGGAGGTGGTGAGAAGATTTTTTTGTCGTGATGAGGTTACCATTAGGTGACTGAACCAGGCCTTTCTGAATTATTATCATTTACTGGCAATAATTTTAGCGTTTGTATTGAGTTATTAGTGTGATACTGCTAGCTTTGTTAATATTTAGTGATTTGAACCATTAATGTTTTCTTCCTCTCACAATGACATTATTTACAATCGATACATCGTTTCCGATCCATACATCGAGCACCAACTCGATAACTTCTCAAAACTCTTGTTACAACAGTCGTTCTGCCCGTCAACAGTCGTTTTGACTTTGCAACAGTAGTTTTCAACAGTTGTGATAACTCCAAAGTTACAGAACAGTCCCCCAGGGCAGTGAGGCAATGAAATCCATGAGTGACATGATTGAAAAAAAGCCGATCCTCCGGAGAGGACAGACGATAACGTATGCGCCGTTGGGAACCAACCTCAGACGAATATAAAATCCTGTCTAAAAATGTTGTTCACTTTAGATATTCATTTTTTTACAAGCTTTGGTAACATTGCTTACTTTACATTCCTGCTTACCAACTTTAAATTGAAAATGAGCGTTTGGGTTTGAGAAGATACAGTTAACCTTCGTATTAAACCCATGGTCAGGTTCGTGCTTTTAGCCGGGGAAAAGTGACTAACAGTGTTTATTGCTACTGAGTAAACAAGTCTAATAGGAAGGCAAACATCATGAGGACGGTAGGAGGAAGCGGACTTTAGTCTCCCAAAAATCCCGACGGGCTGCAGAAGGGTTAAGTACATGAAGCTATGCCGAGCCACGGGTGTGCCACTCACTTCCAGGAAAGGACGTTCTGGTGTGTTTATCCCTGGTACACTTCAAACCGGTAGGTTCTTCGGTCCTTTTCATTGTTCAACCAAGTTTACCACCGATAGGGAAAAGCACATACGCTTACTCCCCTTCCCCACCCATCCCTCAACAATAGTTGAAGTCACGCGCGATCTGTTAAAATTTTTATTATTTCACCACTAAATGATTCTATTTACGGGGTTTGTCTTTATGACTGATTATGTAAAGATTTAGTGGATGCAGGTAGGTTATACGTCGACTTCAGAGGCTGAGCCTCGAGCACACGGCCGCAGCTAATGTCCCAAACCCTACAGCTAATGTCATACCTAAAATAGCTAATTAGCTCTGCAAACCACAAAAACCTGTTGAAAATTCACATTTTTTTTACCATTGGAACTGCCCAAAATTGTTTTTGTATAGCAGAAAAGTTGAAGAACTGAGAATTCTGTGTTAAATGAGATCAATCCATGACTTTTGGTGATTTTTCAAAGTTTTCCTTTTCCTTCGACATTTTTCACTCGTGAACACGAACAAGTCGAGAAAACGGAAAAAATCGAAAAATCGCCAGAAATCATGCTATGAAATCTAAAGCTATGTAAAAAATTGCTCCACAAATCATGGCTACAGTGTTGATGAGCTGGAGTTGGTCTCATTCGACGCAGAACTCTCTGGTCTTCAACTTATTGTTTATACGAAAACAATTTTGGCCGGTTTCAATGGTCAAAAACGTGAATTTTCAAGGTTTTTGATATTTTGATGTTCTTGGAGCTGATAAGCTATACAATTTCCTGAAAATTGGGAGTGGAGCTTAGTTTTGCCGGATCGGAACCGCTGCTGATATTCCTGGAATTTTTACAGTAGCTTCTTTTTGTGCAGAATCGAGTCTCAAAACAGGAATTTTTTCACCTTGTAAATAAGATAAACATTCATTCAATACTAACATGAATTTGGGCCGAGCTAAGTAAATGGATCAAAAACCGGCATAAGTAATTGTTCTTTTGGATTCATACTTACCATGCGTGTATCACGTAAAAATGTTCACGTCTTGAAATTTATTCGTACCTAGAGATGTTAAAACGGTCCCTTGCCACCGATGCCGACGGCAGATACTCGTTCGTTCAATATTAGCTCAGTTAGCAGCTGCATGATGATAGCTTTTTTCAATATCAGACCACAGCTTTAGAAGGGTGCGAGCAAAAAAATGTTGCAGCTCTTTCATATCCATTTCAACTAGAGTCAATTCACTTTTCCCTCGTTCTTCCCACTGGGATTGGAATCGAGAATTTTTTCTGCCGCCCGCACTATCACTTGGATCTTGTCTCATCGACAGCCCACCGATTTCCCAGTCTGTATTACTGGTGTATACCGCCCATCCCCCCTGGGTACGTGCCCTTAAGGGCTTTTATACTCAATCTACGCCTACTAAACCTCTTGGAGGCCTGCTTGAAGTTTATGTGCTGATTTATAGGAAGAGGATAAAATCCGACGGGGGGGCGATGATTGGAAATTAAAATTTAATGAATGGCAGAGCCCCGGGGTTTGGATGGCGAGGGGATCCATATACCCTATTTCCGGGATGGAACATCCCCTGTGCTATCGACCTTGATGAAGCACGGTGGAGAGGGTAAAGGGTAGTAAAATAATGCATTATCTAGCGAGAAACGGAGTTATCCCTTGTAGTAATGACAGGAAAGGTTTAACCTCTACACGGGACTAAAAGGCCTCGAATATCCCATGTCCAGTCTCGAATCACCAACTATCTGGGCCTAAAAACAATTCAAATTACGCTATACTTGGGATGATGGAGGTCTTTCATGGAACCAATTGATGTTTCAACAACTACCAAAATTGGTATATTGTTTTCAATAATGAACCTGGGGTGGAACTGAGCAATAAAAATATTAAACCCCTCCAAATATTTTCTGTATTTTCCAATGAAGGAAACAAAGTTTTGATCTTTCGACTGCGTTAAGTTGTACTGTCATGGTTTGTTTTGCCAATTATTAGGCCACTTCTTGTATTACTGAGTTTCAGAGCTTTCACGACCAAGTACCTTCAATAAAGGGGGTGCCTACTGAAAGGGCATGGAGAGGGGATAAGGCGATTTAAATCAGCCGAAACCGCAAACTTCTGAAGCAGTTCTCATGAGTCTTCATTGTATGGGTAGGAAGTAAAGGAGCTTACAGGTCTTCCTTTGGGAACTTGTTAGAGTGGTGGTGGGGGCGGGAGGTACTGGGGGTAATGGATATACCTATTAGGATATCACCTGTCTGTTTAAAGGAACAACATGTATTAAGTTTACCTGAAATAGACAGGGATAGGTTATTGGATGACAAAAAATATTGATCCCGTTTCAACGTATGTATTACCTATACAAGAAAAAGTTTAAACCGTGCAGTATGAATTTAGAGAACAAATTTTCGGAGAACAAATTAGTCCAGCCCCTTTATATTATAAATGGCTATTATAAATGATTTTGCTATTAAAGACAGTTAAACATGGAAATTGGACCTATGTGAGTATGTAGTGTCGTGCAAACTTTTGTTGACGTTATAATGCAAATTTGGCTCATACCTTTTTACTTCAGGATTTGATTCAGAATATTAGGAAGTACATGTATCTATAAATCAAATCAAATCATTCCTTTTGTAGGCCTATTCTTTTGGTAGACCTATTCATGTTACGAAAAATCAAGTCGGAATAAGTACCTATAGAGTTTTTTCACACTCTACCCAAAAAAGCTTAACTCAGGGAAACTGGAATTTACATTGGGAGTCGCCGTAGAACTCTGGAATCCTTCTTACAACTCTGATTTACTCCTCACCAGTCTGAAATACTCCTCCACCCCTCAATAAAACTAGTTAGGGAAGCACAAACCCCGGCAGAATGGTATTCAGTTGAAACGAAGAACCGGGGAATTATGTAAACGAGCCATCATTACCTCGAGGGAGGGTTCAATTTACATTTACCACTCTATTCCGAATGGGGGTGGAGGGGGAGAAGTGGGGGAAACAGAGACAATCGCGGTTTTCTTACCGCCGAAGAAGCTCCACTGTGGAAGGAGATTTTCCAAGGAGGTGAAATCCTTGAAATGGTAAATCACGAGTAATGCTATACGACCTAAGTGGGAATTGGGGTGTGTGGTAGAACGTCTAGCGCGAGTGAGGTATTTTCTTGCATGCCAGATCCAGCAGGATTTTATTCCTTCGTAATAAATATGCCTCTACTGTCTAACTAGGAAAATTGTACCCTCATCTTGACAATAATTGCATTTGTCGTAGCTTATAGGAGGTTAATAACGGTTTTTGTGGCATGAAAAAGGTTTTTGTGGCTAAAATTGGTTTTTGGGTAAAATGATTTTGTGTGGTCAACTTTGGGACTTTGGAACATTATGTTGTTGGACTGCCCTTTATTTTATGATGAGAGATACACTTTAACTGATACAAATATAATAATTTAATTTCTTTACCATTTAACTATTATTATACCATTGTCAACTCAAATAATTTAAATGTATAAGAGAGCAATTTGTCACTATTTGTTTAATGTAATATTTTGATCAGAAGTTTCATTTTATTAGTATGTAACATCATGTAAACCAAAAAAAAAAAAAAAAACTGCTGCGGCTGTTAAATGTGAACCATTGATGCCAAATAAATAATTCAAAAAGAAGGTTAAATGCGTATCAAATCGCTGTTTTCAAGTCCATCTGGAAGCCTCGAGAACGTGATGCTTCCTCATTACCGAAGGTGTAGGAAGTAAAAAAATGTTGTCCCCAAAATCAAGCTTTCCACTTGCGTTTTGCGTTTCAATGCTTTCTGTACAATTCTAGTTCCGCGGCTGAATGTTTGTCTGACGATCGATCTGTCTATCGGGCTGTTCCGGGGAAAAACTGTACTAAATTATTTAATTATTTTAATGACTAATTATTTAATATATTAGTAGCCCCTAGACTAGCCCCTATTAATTTCATCGCCGTCGGACCAATGGCTGCTTGTGCGTATACACAAACGTGATATTCCTGAAACAACGGTTTCTCAATGAACGGTTTATAATGAACCGATTTTCCTCGAATTTGGAGGGTGGTTTAGGCTCGCCGCATGATAATTGCTTATTGCTTCCGAACAATAATTGAATCTGTGATAGCTACTCCGCATGAGCAAACTTGAAATAAGCAAAGCTCCAGAGCTAATTTACAGATTTCGGTGAATGTTCAGTACCTAACTGATCCTATACATTCATGTTAGAAAGGTGAGGAAGCTATACTGCCCACCCAATTGGACAGACGTTTTTATTCGCTCAAATTTTTTGGCTCCTTTGTATCCAAAAAATAAACATCCGATGCCGGGCTTCTCACTTCATTTTTGGAGATGAGGGTTATTGGAAGTTGTAAAACGAGCAAATCCTGCAAATTCAATAATAAAACCTTGGAGTGATCTTGAGGATACTTTTGTGAATATTCTAAGACGTCCTAATTTAGTTAGTTTCTTCCCCAAAAAGTTAACTTGGAGGACTGATTTTCTGCCTTAGTAGGGACGATAGAGAGTCAAACCTTGCATTTTGTGGTAAAAGCAAGGCGCTTTGCAAGTTGTTTTTTTGGGGCAATGTAAGAGATTGATTTGGAGTTGAGGAATCACTCAAAAAACTACTAATTTAGCTGTATAATATATAGAAATGCACAGAAATGCACGGTGGTTGGGTGCGAGCAGTCACGGGTTTGAGCACCAACAAGGAACTTCCTAGTACTTAGTAACTAACTTCCTAGTAACTTCCTACTAACTTCCTAGTACTTAGTAGGGGTGTTCCAACCTTGTTGTATGAATGTGTTGCGCGGACATCAGACAAGGAGTCTAATGTTGTAGTGTACAGAACGTATTGAAAGAGGATGAGGAGGAGAAGGAGGAGGAGGGAGAAAACTACATAGTTTGTCTGAAGACCAGCGCCTCACCTAGTAGGTGGGGGAGGGGGAGGACGGGAGGAGGTGTGTGCGAGAGGAATTTCCAACTATCACCTTTTACCGTTTACGACTGTTGCACTGTCACGACCTCATGACAAACCTCCAAAAAGTATACACAAAATTCTTGGAGTTTAACGAGTCGACTCTCAACATTTCAAGTCGAAAGGCATAAACAGTGACATATAATAGCGTCGTACTAACAAACAAAGTATAGCCCGAGTCCAAGTAGGAGACTCACTAACGTTCGGCAATAATCAATTATTGGTTCTGAGGCGAGAATAATACGGTAGGAGCGAACGGGCCATGAGTCAAGTGCAAATTCCGCGAAACCATTTAGTGGGTAGAATGGAAGCAATTATGGGGAGAGGATGTATCCGTTTCAAGCTCGGATTAAACGAAGCGAAACCCAACCTGCATTCGATATAAAGCAATTTATCGGTACCTATTTAATGCCTTTAATTAGAAACATTGACTAGTACAAGCGGGAAGGGTGTTTGGGGAGCAGCAGAATGAGGGGGAAGAGGGAACGTGATTAAAGAGCCGGGCGCAGAGGGAATAACTCGACGAATGGGAGAAGGAGGAGATGGATAAAGAAGGTGGGAGGCAGAGCGTAAATAATTGCCGAGAGCAAAAGAGCAACGTGATAACAGCATACTCCAGTCTGGTCGGGTCCCACAAGGGCGATATATTAATAACCTATAACAACCTTGCTTGGAGTTGGTAAGGGGGGTGGGGGGGGGGGG
>JAEMON010000006.1:14973662-14986608 GCA_030264115.1 Lygus lineolaris | reverse complement strand
TCTCAATTCGACTTGGAGAAGCTATACTTGGTATATACAATAATATCATTTGAAAATAGTTTTTCAACTTTATAAAAATAAACCAGTCCTTGTTGACATACCAGTCCTCGTTGAAACTGACATACGTCTTTACTTCCATCTAAGTTCATTAGGTGTTGTGCACGTCAGCGTAGTCTGCACACATTTTTTGATGTTGATTCATCAACCACGCTTCAGACTGTAGTTGAAGTCAAGTTTGATAGCACCAAGGACCAAAATGGAAATTTGCACATTTGAGGTTTTTTGCATAAGGGTGACAAATAGCCTTGAGAAATTATTCACATAAAACAATGAAGTGATTCATTCTGACTTCCTTGATTTTGGATAGGATCACATGTAGAGGCTGGTTGGTCAGAATTGGCTTGCCTGTATGGGGGTGGGGATCGGGCGTCAAAAAAGGTAGTCGATTAAATTCCCAAGGAAGTCACGTTAAAGTAATTCCGTTTTCTTATTAAACTGGTTGAATATTTCTAATCAGATTAGTTCAATTACTTTGTCGTAGACGGCTTTTCTGAAAATTTCTTCCCTCTTCTCCGGTGCCGTCGTTTTCGGTTC
The DNA here is from genome assembly GCA_030264115.1 of Lygus lineolaris. Classification (NCBI taxonomy): domain Eukaryota; kingdom Metazoa; phylum Arthropoda; class Insecta; order Hemiptera; family Miridae; genus Lygus; species Lygus lineolaris. The sequence continues at coordinate 14,986,014 of JAEMON010000006.1, read as the reverse complement.
AGCTACTTTAGTTTTCTTAGAACGGTGAGGAGATTTTTGGACTTTTACGTCTTCAATAGTACCGACTGTAATTCCAAGTCATATGGAATTAAACTGAACATTAGAACCCAATGGTCATAATTCATTATTCAGTTATAATGTATTACAATCAATATTAATTCCTATAAATATCATATTTATAGGGTCGAGTACCTAACCTTATGAAAACGAATACAGGTAACTGGATAATCTATATTTTGATATGAGGGCATTTTTCTTGAAATGGATTAAAATTAATCTTGCCCTTATTTTGAACATTCTAGGAATACTTTTGAACATGTTTAGGAATTATAGAATAGAATTAACATTATAGAAATTATTATTCGTGCATCCCCAATGATACAGCCCCAACACCGCACCGGATATAAGACTTAACTCGGACAGATCATTAAATTAAGGACAGAAACCGGACATTTAAGACTTCAGAAAATTTCAATCCTGTTTTTTTGAATCCCGCAAGTATAAAAGATAAGGAGCATAAAATAAGGAAGATCTTGAACCTCGTATAGAAAACTAATATGAATTGTATCAAATCTAAGTATTGTGTCCAGAGATTTTACATTAAACGTAAGAGACGAATCGTGTTCTGGGAAGGGGATACGACATGAGAAAATCCATACGAAGAAACGTAATACAAACGTAGAATAGAAATCGCAGATTGCTATGTAAATAAAAAATAATCGTTTTATAATTGGAGCGTTTTTACTTACCTCTGTTAAATGTTACTTATGCCACTTATGCACTTATTATGTTTATGTAACTTATTACGTTTTAATTGGTTCAAGTTGGGAAAAGAGCAGCCATTCGGACATACCTGTTTCAGTTCTACTGGGAGCTGTCTTCACTTTCATCACTTCTCTACATTTAAAACTGGGCACTCTGCTTTCTTCTCTGAGTTTTTTTTTTCTGTTCTCATTTTTTCCAACCTCTGATGGACGATTTTTCGTAGATTGAAGAGACAGCTTGTCGGGACTGGCAAATTGTTTCGCATCTTCATCTTTGGGAGGGCTCGACGAGTTGATGGTTTCCTTACTTTTCTTCAACTTCTTTTTCGGCTTCTCATCCCCCTCTGGGTGTCCAAATGAACACCGAACGCAGGGAGGAAGTTCTGCACAGTTCGCCGGAGGATAACTAGAAGGATATTAGAATAGAATAGTTTATTGCAGTATTTACAAATTACAAAATAATAATATATAATGCACAGTTGGATAATTTCTAAAACTGTAGTTGGGAAATTAAGTCTAACGCTAGGCTTGGCCCGTGTTGTTAGACTGAGTCGGCGGTCGTAATCTATTGATTCTACATACTACCTAGACCTAAATTGTTCAACAATATTATTAGTACAATGTTAATCCTATTACTACTACTAATTACAGCTTTACTAATTAATCAAGCATAAATACTATTCAGCAGCGCTTCGCTGCCAGTAACTCTTTCCTTACCAACCATAATAATATTTATTTTTTGTACGTCGGTCTGGAATAAATTATAGAATTGCCGAGGTATTTGCACATCGCATTCAAAGCTCTATGAATAATATATTATGATGTAATTAGGACTATACAAACAGAGAACACCTTGACAGGATAGACTTCAGTTATTCTTCAACTATGTCATTGCCTCTGACGAAGCAGTGGAATGGGACCCATTGGTAGAACATAGTTGTACTACTGCCTCTTCGTCATCATTTTGATACTGGAAAATATTTTAAATGAAGGAGTAGAGTGTACGACATCTACTGTATCCTGTAACCTGGTCAGGAACTTGCTCATCATTTAGCAAAACCCTCATGGAAATCGGTACAGCCTTTCGAGGCACAACCCATCATAGACGGATAGACCTAGCGTACCGGTGGTAAGCATGAACGTCCCCGGAGGAGAAGAAAGACATCCCACTATGTACAAACCATGCACCATGTATGTATGTGTCATGTACCAATGTCCCCGCCAGACTCAGCTCCAGGCCCTTCCGTATCCGAAGAAGAAGAATCATGAAACCAAACACCTCTCCATCAACCTTCCTCTTGAAACCATTCATAATATCATTCCCGCAACTTTATGTCAGTTTAAACCAATTTTGTATTCTAACTCTATTTTAATGAATTTTAAAACTTATTAATACAATCATGAATAAGTACAACGGCTGGCCTTCATCGTTCAGGTAAAAATGAATAAGTCAATATCGAAGTCATGAGAGGGTGAAAAACAATATAATTTGTCACGATCTATCAGGAACATAGATCGATTATCATACAATATTCATCGATTTTACCTACTTGCCTACACTAACAATAATATAGCAGCCGGTGCTGACAGAATTCCATGTGAATTTTATACAAAGTCGCCCGATGTATTCTTGGAACAGCTCTCCTCAGCTGGCTGAGGCCATGCCTTATTTTTTCTTTCTTCCTGTGATAATCTTTATCTGATAATAAGATTTAGACTTGATTCATATAAATATTACACTTAAATGCACAACATTAATCTTAGTTAGATAACGGTGCAAGAATGATATCATTTGAAACAGATCTTCTTCTATTCATCGATTTAAAGAGTTTAAAGTGTGGGAGCGTTCGTACACACTTTCACATGCTTTTAGTTTTAGGGAAGTTGGTGTTCGTGCTTGGGGACGTACGTACATGGGAGGCAGTCGAGTGCGTTTACGTTCGCACGTACTACTTATTGTGCTTGATGGCTTCTAGATAAGAATTGGAACCACTGAAGATAAAAGCGTCACTCACGATAATGGGATCGTTCAGCATTCTCACTCATACTCATGCCTTGGTATACGATGCTGGCAGAAACTAGTTTAAATAATGTGCCAGCTGATTGAGCAACACACAAAGTAGGAATGTTTCAACTGGTGAAGATCAATGTTTCAAAGAGAAGAGATTGTTGACGTTTATGAATAGAAAATAGAATGAAAATGACTAGAGGACGACTGGGATTGAGTAGGTATAGGGACAAAAAATAAACTACTGACAGGAACGTGGGGAACGAATGAATCAAGCCAGATGAGGTTTGAAGTGGCATTAGGCATCACCATGTTCCACGTAACGTCTGCAAGTTGGGCGAATGATTAGGTATCTATTTTTTGGTAAGTAATAAGTAAACAATAACTTTACCATGATATCAACACTCATGATATGATATCAGACAAGACTAAGATATTATGTTAGTGGTATATTTATGTTTAAGTATCTTATTATACCTATCACCTCCACCATCAATATCCAGGTTCCGGAATACATACGACAGAGGGACACATGCATTCATTTCACACAGTATAAATTACGGAAGTTGTTTATCAATTTTTGTGGTATATCTTATCCAAGGGAATACTATGAGTATGCTTGAGTACCTACACCTTATGTTCATACATCTTATAATATATCGTGATCACACTTTACTATTACGCTTTACAACATCAATATTCTGAGTTTAATATCATACAACACAATTTGGTTTCACGCAGTTAAAAATAGATTATGAATCATGAATGATAACTAAAATAAATCTATAGGTAGGTACCTCAAAATTGGTGAGGTTGGTACTTACATACACCATACATCGACAAGTTCGTACTTATACGAGAAATCACCTTCTCTGGCCAGAAGTCTGCTTCTGACCTTTCTGCACCCTACAGCACTGAACCGCCAACTGAGCCATCGGATTCTGTTTGACTTTGCAACCCCCCTGATCCATGATCCCTTTGATTTTGGGCCAGTGGCACTCGTCCTCTAGTGGGGGGTTCGCGGGGCACACTGCCGGTGCAAAAGGGCACTTCCTGTTCTTCGACAAGGGACACTCTTTCTTCTCGAAGGGTCCAGTTGCCGTCATGATGGACCGTTTGCATTGTGGTTGGTTGAGAGGACAGAATTGCGTCATTGTGGTGGGAGGTGGGTTATTAAATGTGATAGTTTCTTGTATTGTAAATAAATAATTATTTAAAATAATCTTGGTTACCTAATAGAGTTATACATTCTGTAGTAGAGTCCTCGGTTACTTAATAGAATCCATTATTCATGACAGCTTTTGTTTGTTTCAATGTTTGGCACTGGGAAGACCCCAGGTACGACTCGCAGGTAGGGACCGTCCTCCGTCGGTCAAGAAAGGACACAAACACGATTGTAAAGAAAATCGATTTTGAATTACTAGTATGGGCTTGAACGTCACAAACATTACATTTTTCATTTGAATTGCAAAATGAAGTTATTGCAACGGGTTTTGTGAAGCTATTGCAATGATTCAACTTGAATCAGAAGCAGATACTTGCTGCTTACTTGTTTTATGACTGGTCATTTGCTAATCTGAAATTCATAGATTCTTACCATTGTGTAAATCTTTTTTTATAGTACTTACCTAGTGAAAATTCCATACTGTCAAATGACATTCCCACAAATCTCGTAACTGTTATGTTCATAATTCCTAGTTAAATGTTATTATTGCTTCTTCAAAGCGGTTCAATTTTACATCTTCTTTATAAGTGTTTCCTCGAATTACCTACCAATTCGCCGGGGTTGACCCATAAAATGGGATTTTAATGCCTTCATCTAGACATTTTTATCTGGCTAGCCCCTTTTTGTTCATCTCAAGATTTGAACTCTCCGAAGAGAATTACGTTTTAATAACTTTTTCCTTACTACAAGATAGAAACCTAACTGAAGGCAACTCCTTCCATTTGAAGACGAACGGGAAGAGAACGAAGCGGCTAATTTCTTTGTGCCTCCTACTCCCTTCTGAGGCCCCCCCAGGCCGGACTTTTACTACATTTTACATCATACTTTCTAAAAGTAATCTAAAAGTTGTACTTTACTGCTCGCCCCTGATATTTCCCCCTCCACCAAGTTTTGTAATTGGGTCTCCATCCCTTTATCTCTTACTAAATGCGTTATATTTCTTTTATTAAAGAAAAAAAAATCCAAACCATCTTACAGTTTTTTTTCCCTTTGTAAGTCATTGGATTTAAGTATTACCCAAGATTCTCTTCGTTATCATTGCTTTTATATCCTATTTTCTTCCTTCAAGCAATGAGACACTGCAGGTGTTCCCTGAAGTGAAATTTCCACCAGGACTACGCGTTTCTCCACGGTGAAGTTATGAGCGTCTGCCACCTGCGACTCCTATTTCTCCCCCATTAAACTCGCTTGAAAAGGGAGAAAACACTTATCCTTCTCTCCTTTTCTATGCTTTCCCCCATTTTCGAAAATGAATTTATTATCCGTTTAATACTCCGGAGGACAAAATGATGCCTTTGGCTGAAATAACAGGCGTCATCAATTTTCGGGGCTCTTGTTCCTCCGTAGGAAGGTTTTTACATTGATTTATGCCACTCCGGTGTTTTCAGGTCAAATTCTAAACCGGGGCTGAGCAGACTGTAAATTTTAGGGCATCATCAATTTTAATATCCTCACCTGATGGCAAATATATTCATCGGCATATACTATTATTTTTTTTTGCAAGGATCTCAAAAATGACAATGTCGCGCGCCACACTGGCGCGGTAAGGCGAGTTTGGCGTACTAAAATTGTTGTTTCAAATTAAAAAAAAAACCCATTTCTTATTGCAATTTCATGAAGGAATGACCCCTCACGCGAAAATTTGATTGCGCAAAAACGTGCGCCAAATGTACTCTAAAAGCAAGAAATCGAGGTTTTTGGGCGTAGTAAACTATAAACTATGGTACATGACTTTAATGTGTTTTTCCACGCTAAATAACATAGTGATGTTATTTTTTCACTTGACAAAAACAATTAAGAAACCCAGAATTTTTTCTGATTTTAGTAAAATTTGAAATTTTGAGGCTTCAATCGAAAAATCAACATCACCACGTTATTTAGCGCGAATAAACACATTGAAATCATGTATCTTGTACTTAATAGTTTACTACACCCAAAAACCTTGATTTCTTGCTTTTAGAGCTCATTTGAAGCGTGATTGCGCACGTTTTTGCGCAATATAATTTTGGCGTGAGGGGTCATTCCTTCATTGAATTTTGTGAAGAATTCGAATCTGCAATTAGAAAAGGGGGTTTTTATTTGAAAAAGCAAAGTTAGTGCGCCAAACGCGCCATAGCGCGCCAGTGTGGATTTAAGACACTTAAAATACCTAGAGTCTTCAGTACTGAGATAAAAATGGTAATCTACTGACCTCTTACTGACATTGGATAAAAATAAATTTTTAGCAGTTTCTAAGAGTTACCACTATTATTCATTTTCCAAAAGCTTTGGGATCATTTCAGGGAGAACTTGGGTAGTCATGATGGGTGATGATGAAGTAGGAGTAAACACACTGTAAACAGGTCTTTTCGTGATCCAGGGGGTGTCGTTACACTATGATCTTTATATAGGATGTAATTATTATGTTGATGATATTATATAGTAATAATAATATAATATATAGGTAGCCATATGTCGCATTGGATTCGGTGCTGGGTTTCTGTTGTAGGTTGTGAACTTTCAGCCACTTGAGATTTTCGACTGGTCTGAACCGAGGTTACGACTTCTATTTCACATTTTGAATAAAAAATTTCAAATACCATGGGGTTGTGTGGGTTATTTATTTATTGAGATGATCCGATAGGCAGAACAATCATGCGATATCCACCCGGGACTTGTGACCGGTTCCTTCTTGATTCACCTTTGTAGCCTAAAGTCAAGAAGTCCGAGGGTTGCGGCTTCACTCTCCTCAGAATGCCTAGTAAAGATAAAATAAAAACCCACAAAATCCCATGACGTAAGCCATTGCTAGTTGAAAATCAGGAAGCCCAATTGATACCACTTCGACCATCCTATTGTAAACTTCAAATAGTAGGTATTACATTAAAAAAATCTATTCTACGAAACCCTACTTACCTACTTAACTTTATGAGACTATTGATATGAAAAATATTATTGGATGCCAGCCTGGCCAAAACATCCTGGTTTCGCCTGGATTTGAGTGGATACTCATTTCATTTGTACATGAAACCGGTCTACAAAGTGCTAGGGATTACCAAGCTCCGTCCTGGACCACCCACAGAATCTGATCAATAAAATATATGCCTAAAACACATTTGCATACCAACCAACAGTACAACCTCTGTGGGCGCAGCAAAAAAGGGGAACAGTGGTCGTATTGAAATACGATCAGCTTTGTTTCAGTAACCCTCTAAAAGTCGGGTCCCGAAATCGATTCATTTTGAATTCATTTTTCGTGGCCAATTCGTTTGTCGTATTGAGTAATTAAATTCAAGCAAGTTTGATAACAATACGAAAACAGCTAAATATTCTGCTGGCGTCCATCACGGGGCCATCCACCACCACCATAACCTTAAGTTATACTATCAAAACACACGAATTTCAGTGGAAGGTAAAGTAAAAACAATACCTATTTCAACTCCTGTGTGAAACCTCTTAGCCCCGCATTAAATTATTGAATAATCCCACCTTTTTGACCCCCTCGCAATTTCAGCGGTTTTACCAAATTTTAATTGGCGGAGGCGACCACATTTTTTTTAATACTGATTTCGTCACCAACCCACTTTATAGGAGGTATATGCAGTCGGTCATTAGTTATTGTCATTGATTTAGGGTTTGATTCTCTGAACTCTGAAGTAAAAATTTACATAGTAAGGGTCCGAGAAAATCTAATTTTTGAATTTCATTGATTTTGATTCATGGTTGACGCCTACTCAGAAAGATTTGCGATACAGATTTTCACTGAAGAGAGAATGGAAGTGCTCCAAGAAACCTTGAACAGCTCCTGGTATTATTCACCACCATGAATAGGAGACGTCCAATATTCCTCGATTTTATTCAACAATTGAACGATTGACCCATTGGTTCATCTTTTCTTTAGTACCGAGATAACGATCTTTTGATATTCTTTCCCTATCTTATTCCTGGAAGCTCCTGTCAACATTAATCAAAGTGCAGAAGTTCCAAAGTGATACTGAAGGAAAATTAAGTCATACGTCAAGTTGTCCTTAGCAGACTCTCCTTTCCGAAGGGAGGTTTCCCCTGTTTCGGAAAATCTTCATCTAAACCGGGTTCAACCTGGCATTAGCTTCCTAACCCAACTTTCTTTCTTAGGTACCTGCAACTTCATTAAGCTCACCAAAGGAATCGTGCCTTTTATTCTATGAAGCTTCCTTCCTGCTTCCGAGGAGTCTGAATTTGATGCTAAAAGGGAGTTGAAAAAGGATTAGAGGCAGGGTCGATTTGAGAGGGCGAAGTCAGGCTTCTTTGCTTCAGTAATGACGTGCCTACACGTGAAAGGGGATTTCCACCTCAACCTCCCCTTATCTCTTAATGAGTCTCGGTACAGAATAGTGCTGAGTATATAGGGTTTCGAGAAAACGTTGAGTGATATTGAGGACGGGTGCAATGTCGCGTCGATATTACTCACATGCGGATCGCATAGCACGGGTAGAGAACAAAACGATGAGCTTAGTGGAGAAAACCTTGAGTGAATCAAAAACATTCCATACTTATGCAATCTTACAGGCACAGACGCCCATAATGGTTATTAAAGATGATATCTACGACACTCATTGTTCTCTCTATAAAGTAAACACACATCGTATGCAATCTCACGACGCTTATGAGCATCAATAATTTAGCCGGCTATATCCATGAAGATTCGTAATACTGAGTTCATATTATTGATCGTACTATGCTTTCGTTAGTGGGCACGCCTAAAAGACTCGTGAGATGACCGCTGTCGTCCTTTTACTCCGTCTATATATAAACTTCCTATCCTGACATGTCGCGGGAAATCTTTTGGAGTTCATTGCAGTTGATGAACTCCTCTGAACATCCTACAATTTATTTACCTAGTTCTCTTTAATCTTAAGAAAAAGTATTCCGGATCTTGACTCAAGATTCTAGCGAGAAGAGGATTGAGAGCTGAGAGAGAAAAATCCTTCCTACACCCCTCTTTTAACTATAGATTAAAGGACGGATAAGTTAAAAATCTCGACTCACAATTAAGACTCCTTCTCTCCTCAGCAGCTCAACGTAAATTGAGTTAGGGAAAAAAAGCTGTGTAAACGAAAAAATAAAAGAGAAATAACGTGGCATTAAGTCTCTTATCAAGGCCGATAAATACTTCGATCCCTCAGCTTCTCTAGTAGGTACTCTGTTCATCTTTGAAGGAGTCACTAAAGGGAGGAACGATAGTAAGAGGGTATCATTTAATTTGAAGAGGGGAGAATCTAAAGTAAAGGAAAAAAGCTTCTTCTCTGGCGTTTAGGAATAATATATTACCAATTAATTCTCGATTTCTCGAACAGGCGGATTCACGTCAAAGATCCCGAGCTCGCTTTGATGTTTCCGACCGGATCATGGAAGTTACACAGAGTTGAAGCGTAAAGCGTAATTGACATTTTTTGATGTTGACTATTCCCGAACCTCTAGGTGTAACTTTGAGAAAATTGATGAAGATTTATATTAAAGGTTTTTTCAGTTGTTCTTCATCCACAAAGAGTATTAAATTACATGATTTACCTAACGACCTGGTATTTCTTAATTGGAAGCATCCTCCCTTCGAATATTCAGGAAGGCCTAAACCGTAAAATGCAAGAGAAAACTTATTTTTTTGTGGAAAAAATTGGTCGTTTTCAAAGGTTAAAACAAGGCTTTCGTTTAAATCGAAACGAGTGATAAGTAGCTTCCACTTAGGTGTTAATTAATGTTCGTCTTGATGAGTGCCTAATTGAATTCATAAATACGGGTTCATACCAGGAATACTCGTAAAGTTCCCATTTTCTTGTGCTTGAAAAGAGGAAGGTATTAATGCTGTGAAATACTACATTAAACGCATTGATTTGTGATAAATGTAATTGAAATTATTCTGTTTTTGTACAATAATAATTATTGTACAAATCGGTAAGTTTGGTGGCCTGTAGGGACTTATTATAGATTACACATATTTCGGTTCCTGAATGTACCTTTATGGGGTTTTCAATTTAAAATCATCACCATAGCATAAGTAAATATTTTAACAAAATTTGAATTTGAAATGGAAAATTCTGAATTTGGTTTCGAAAATTCTGAATTGGGGTTGGAAATATTTGAATCGATATGAAATCCAATAATCTAATAATCTAATTATTTGTGAATTCTTTATGTACTTTTTAGCCGTCTAACGTGTATCAACCAGCATACAACCTGAAAATTTTGACGAGGAATATGGTATGAGAACGATCTGTATAGATGATAATATTATAAATATTATGTGAAAAATATAAGTAATGGGGTCAACAACTGAAACAAGCGGCAGTAGCGGTGTTGTTTCAGTTTTGACCCGATCCCCGATATTTTTGACGTATCATGGTATGCGAGGCTCAGGAAGGTAGGAATTTAACTTGAGGATTGCGATCCAACTGATCGCTTAGGTAAAGCCACCAACTGACTTTATAGGAAGACAAATATACCCCAATGAATCCGGTAGTAAACGTAGTTGATCGTACAACAACTAATCACTCAAATAAGTTGAAAATCGGGATAGTACTAATCCACTGATTAGATGAAGATATGGCACCTTACTAGTCTTGTGATAGAATAAATCGAAGTGCACCTCCATGCAGGCCAAGAGACAACTGATTTGCCTCAGATGAATTTGAATGCCCTTGACAATGTCATCGACAATGGATGAGAATTCTGTTTGGTGTTTTCCTTACTAGTTTTGATACAAATCCATACATGATACAGATGATAGACAAACACTCGCACAGGGTAACACACAAACTTGAACCCTTGAAGAATTGAGTGCACGAGAGTGGAAACGAATATTGTAAGAGAAGAAACCGGACGTTCCGGGCCGATGATTTCTCTTACCCTTCGAAAATTGAAGTTTGCTCCCTTCGATATTTCAATAGGAACAAGAAACTAATCAGGAGAGAAGGAGGTCTATAGCATATCAACTTAAGAACATCTACTCTCATTTTGAACTTACTCGTTGAAATTGAACGGTCAAAGAATGGAGTCTGTGACGATCATGGCGCATAATATATCAGTGTGTATACTGTGATTCGAATTTCACGGTCAAGTGTGATTGGGGATCTCTTCGGCTTGTGGAAAATAGCTCAGGTGTGATTCTTCCAGTTCGTTCACAGTTCATCGCAGACTTCCATCTTTTCTACCTCGCCACCAGTCAGTTCTCATCGATCTACCGTCGATACACAATCGATCGTATTTTTCGTCCAAGACGCATCTACCTACACAGCAATTTCCTCCACGGAAACAGACAGCAGGTCAGTCCACCTGGCTGGAGTCGGGATTTCCCCTGGAATGCCCTATGCCATTATTCTCCATGGTCACCTGCCCATCAATCATTTCGCCCATTAATTTATTGGAATGTGTATCAATTCGATCTATAGTTGGATCATTCAGTAGATGCACTAATCTAATGACAAGTACCTATATAAGAAGTACAGCATAGCATGGCCATAGGTAGGTTTATCGTTCACATATTTGCTTATAATAATAATAAACATCATCAAGTAAATAATGCAAGGCCTTCTCATTCCATACCTCACCCTTCTCATAACTAAATGTTTAACATCATTCAAAACCTTCATTGATTCTACATGAACATTGGGGTTTCAAGAATTCGGATAAACTCTGTAGGCACCACACTTTCCTCATATGGATATCGGTCAAAAGTTAAAGCAGTTTTAATCTTGTATCATTTTAGATTCTCATAATTTTTGTGGATCCGAATTTGGGAGTATACGGAAGGGTTGGATGTCTTCGGATGATCTGAAGCTCATTAAGTTCCATGAGTTATGAGGATTTCTTATGAATGAGCCACTGACTTCGTGGGTTTCGCCTTACAGAAAGATTATACATTCGAGCTTGGGTTAACACTACTTAATAAATCAGTCAGGAAGATCCCCTATATTAGCTATTCAGATTTTATCACCGCGTGAGTGCAACAAGCTCTGATGTGTAAATACAGGGAAAATCTGCAGATCTAAGTTAGGCTCTGATGTGATGCCTTAAATCGTAACGCATTGGAATTGTAATGAGCGGAATATAATGATTGGAAGAGCCCTTTAGTGCATTGTGAGTACTCCAAGATGCTTCACCTGGATATTCATGGTAAAATGATATCCTAAACATTTGTCTTGTACACCTATCTACCTATTCAACGTATTTATGCGATTTGTACATAAGCCATAGTTTTGAGGTTTTTCGTTGACAATACAAACTTGGTTAGGAACTTGATGATAAAATTCAAACAGGATGGATGGTAATGAGAAAATCCTGGGCGTTCAGCTAGCAACACGTTTTAGCGAATTTTCGAAGAAAATGGCTTCAAAATTTTTG
>JAEMON010000006.1:14822346-14846152 GCA_030264115.1 Lygus lineolaris | reverse complement strand
TTCGAGTTATGTGCCAGAGTAATGACATAAAATGTCAAAAATTGGTTCTATTCCCGTTGTAATTATAGGTAGTTGATACGAATAGTTACTTGTTTGGAGCGTCTGGACAGTCGACGTTGAACCACCAATCGCAGACACGGACGGCCTGGTTGAACACTGTGCCATTGGGACACAAGAAGCTGTACATGGCGCCGTTAGGAGTGCACCAGTGCCAAACCTTGAGGACAGAGAAAGGGAATGAATAAAAATTGCATAATTTTGTTGATGTGTGAAACGAAGAATTTGTAAATATTTTGTCAATATTATAGGCTCTGAGGAAGGCGGTATTTGCCGTAGTTAATCTTCCTTAATTGTGAGAGATAAGTAAGTACCTATACCTTCCTAATAACCTAATGATATATTATTGTAAATTACAAGCAACCAGTTTATTAAAAGCTGGGAATCAGGTAAGTGAAAAATTTAAAAAAACTGGAACTGAGGAAACTGGAAGTGACGTGACCATTATTGCAGCAGCAGAAGTGATTGTTTTTCATTAAGCTTGTAAAATCTTCAAAACACATTATCAATGTCAAGTCCCATGCGAGTCTCATCAGCCATCAGGTAATGGCTGCATGCCAACAATTCATTGTGATTATTACTCTTTGAAAATGAACGGTTTTTGTATCTTGTATTTGGTTTTGATGCGCATATCTGTGTGCTAACTTACGACCCATACATTAAAAATTGATTAAACACGTCACATGGATCCAAAATAATAGGCTGAAGAACTTATTTGTTATACGTATGATTATTATGATATTATTTAATGAAATAATTTGGTGTTTTGTGGGTTTTCATTTACTGAGCTGATCTGATAGGCACAACAACCACGCGATATCCACACTCTTCCGGACTTGTGACACGGCTCCTTCTTGATTAACTTAATTTAACCTATAGCCAAGAAGGCCAAGGGTTGCAACGTTGCACTCTCCTCAGAGGGAACCGTCATGACTGTTCCCCCTACCATTGGCCTTCTTGACTATAGGTTAAATCAAGTTGATCTAGAACGGGCCGTGTCACAAGTCCGAAAGAGTGTGGATATCGCGTGGTTGTTCTGCCCATCAGATCATCTCAGTGAACAATCAACCCACAAAACCATAAATAAACCACTGCTAATTTCAACTGAGGGTAGACCAAATAATGTCAGTTCCATCATTCTATCGTGATGAAATAACTAGGTATTGTCATTGGACTCAAAGATGAATGAGGAAAACGATCACATTGAAACATCACAGCATTCTGCGTGTCACCATCTCATGCGCAAGCAAAAAACCAGGATTTACAACACGTGAAGTTTTGGTAACAAAGGAAACCGCACGCCACAAGAGTTGAAAAGGTTATTTGCGGAGTTTCAATCCAATCAACGTCCCTGACCCCTCACGGGATAAAGGTTATCCGAGGCACACCTAATAGGTAGTGGTTTTAAAGGATTGTAGTGCAATCGTGTAATGGGTTGAAGCACGTTGTTTTTGTTGGCCCTCGCAGATTACCGAAACCAATGAATTAACCGACCCGAAGTCGAGCTGATCTTCCCAATACAACTACCTATTTCGTATTAGGTATGCACTTTCACCTCAGTGGATCAAAATCAGCTTGGTGATATCCATTTTAACCTCGAAAAGGTTTTTGCGATGGGACCCCCCGCCGAAAAACGACAGGAAAAAGTGACACTAAAGTAGCGAAAATTGAGCTAATCAGCTGAGTCGAAAATGGAGCTCCTAGATCAGCTGAGTCGGAAATAGAGCTCTCAGATCAGCTGAGTCGAAAATGGAGCTCCCAGATCAGCTGAGTCGAATATGGAGCTCTCAGATCAGCTGAGTCGAAAATGGAGCTCCCAGATCAGCTGAGTCGAATATGGAGCTCAATTTGTTGACAAAACTTCGTATTGGAGTGAAGTTCTGGCTTAGGGAAGAGGGAGAGGGAGCAAAAACCTTTTCAAGGTACGTCACATTTTAGCCGTTAGGCTCTAAGCGAAATCATCCGGGGGTACAGGGGGCGAAGTTTTGTCACATGATATCAAAAATGGGAAAACCGAATGAACGGTGGTAAAAAGTAGGATTTCTTAGAAAAATATCACTTGCGAAAAAGAAAAAAAAATTATATAAAATTATCAGGAGAAAAACCAGAACTTCATTCAACAGTCAAGATAATATTCACCTGGGGTTGTATGAAGTGCATTAGGTGCTGTTTTCAAATGTCAACCATTATTCTTCCCCCTATCGATTAAATTACCTAATCGAAAAATCGTCATATTATTTGACTGAAAATAACAATATAATTATGTTATCAGTACCTATGTAATGGATTTTTTGATGTGTTTGCCCATAACATAACCATAACTATGGGACCGAAAGAGAAATTTCCCCCTTCTTCTCACAAACAAACAGGTATATTAGAGAAATGTTTCAGCGGAGAAGACACCGAGGAGTTAGTTCCGGCCACAAGGAATAAATATTATTATTACCGGATATACGTGCACATAAATAACTACCAAACACAGAAATAAGATCAGCAGCATAGCAAAACCCCCGAGTCACGTATTAATAGCTATATAGGGTGTCTCTTAAGTGGTGGACCACCCTTTCTATTTCCGTTGTTTCGAGGTGTAGAAAAAAAGTTCAAATGGTAACCCCTCTTAATTTTTCACAAGGAATTCAACCATGACATTTTCGCGCTTCTGGCGCTCGCGTAAATGCGCGTAACGCGCATTAACTTCGTTTTTTCAAATGAGAACCCCATTTTTTTTATTGAAGATTCGGATTCTACGGAAAATTTAATGAAAAATTCATACCCGAACCGATTTTTTCATTGCGCCCATCTGGTACTACATGCGCGCAAAGTGACCAGGGGCGCAGAAAATCATTATTCTTTTTCTTTTTTATTAGGCGATAATTTTTTTTGTTCATGTTAGAGAATAAGGATTTAGTTTTAAACCCACAACAGCCGGTTCCAAGCCCGAATTTCGAAAGGGTGAGGAAAAATGAATCCACAGCCAAAGAAGGTACTTTCCAGAAAACATTTTGACTTTCACTGGAAAAAAAAACGACTTTTTGGGCAATAATCTCGTAAAACCCAAGTCGAATCTAAAAACTGATATCACCACGTAATTCAGCGTCAAAAAATAGCGTTAGAACATGTGCCACATATGGGGTTTGAAAAAGTGTACTTTTGCGCCCCTGGTCACTTTGGGCGCATGTAGTACCAGTTGGGCGCAATGAAAAAAATCGGTTAGGGTATGAATTTTTCATTAAATTTTCCGTAGAATCCGAATCTGCAATAAAAAAAAGGGGGTTCTCATTTGAAAAAACCAAGTTAATGCGCGCGAAAATGTCATGGTTGAATTCCTTTTGAAAAATTAAGGGTGGTTACCGTTTGAAGTTTTTTTCTACGCCTCGAAACAACGGAAATAGAAAGGGTGGTCAACCACTTAAGAGACACCCTGTATAATGTTTTTTTGACAAAAAACATTTATCGAGTAACATAACATTTATCGAGTTTGTCGTTTATCGAGTTTCGATTTCAATTATCAAAAGTGAATTAATGGAACAATGGTGAAGATAGGATGGTGGAACTGGGGTTATTTCGGCTCCCATAGTTCAAATTAGTAGTAGCTACACGGTGAGGTTTTGTGGGTTATTTATTTACTGAGATAATCCGAAAGGTAGAGCAATCACGCGATATCCTTCCTTCTAGACTTGTGACCGATTCCTTCTTGAATTACCTTTGTGACATATTGTAGTCAAGAAGGCCGAGGTTTACACCCCACTCACCTCAGAGTGAATCGACATATCTGTTCCCCCACAGCAGCAGCTCTTGAGAAGCACAAAACCAATGATGGGCTGGTGCTGGGGGGGGGGGGGGGGGGGGGGGGGGGGGGGGGGGGGGGGGGGGAGGGGGAGCCGGTCGCAAGTCCGCAAGTGGTAAATAAGTAATCCACGAAACCAAATGGTCAAGTCGTATTGACCTTTCAATTGTTTCTAAATCATCGACTCAATCGATCACTTTTGACGTAGGTAGGTACCTCACTATCTAGTAATTGAATAGGGTAGACCAAGTTAGATACAAATCATGTAGCAATCAACTACTACACCTAACTCCCAACAGCGAGATATCTGATAGCGAATATGAAGAAATCACTAAGGACGACACGCCAAAACCCGCGTCACGATTTAGTGTCGATTTATCAGTGAATCTCAATCAATCCTACTACTATACCCCGAAAAATTCTCAGAGCGAAGAATTTCTCACAATGCGGGACCCGTTGGACCCCTCAAGGTCCATCAATGTTGCGAGTTACCCATTCACGCCGGCTTCCCAGTTGAATAACATTATCAAACAAACGTTTCGTCACTTTCCCAAAGTCACCGATTCCCTGGCTTGAATGGCCGTTCCGTTTGGGAACAGATTTCCTGAGAGTGGTATAATAATATAAAACAATCATCTCAAAAGTCGATGGAAACAAAAAATTGCTGACCATATAAGTAGCTACCTACCTAGTGGACATTTTGTAAATTCCTAATATAACCTAATTTGGATTCGGCGCAGCGAAAACATTGTTGCGTTGATGAACGCCTGTGTGGTTGGAAAGTACCTTCTGTAACATGTACATAATATAAAGGAGCATGTCATCTGCGGAAGAACCAACTGCTTAGTTTTGACTGCCGTATGTTCCATGCTGTTGAATTGTATCAACTCAAAAGCAAAATCAAATTTCAGCGCACACTAAAGTGCGCAAATACGCTCGAAGTTAACCATACGCAAAAAGTCGAGTTTTGTAGTTGTAGTGAACTACCAAGTATTATCAATGATTTTAATGTGTTTCTCACGTCAAACAACGGGGTGGTTTTGATTTTTTGATGTGCGATCTTTCTATCAACATAAATTTAAAATTCCGAAATTTCCTGAAAATTTCAAAAAATTGAAATGTTGAGGCATGAATTGGAAAATTAACCTCACCCAGTTATTCAGGGTGAAAAAAATACATTAAAATAGTGTATCATACTTGGTAGTTTACTACAACTACAAAACTCAACTTTTTGGTTTATTATTTTCAATAATGAACCTTTGGACTCGACCACGAAAAAAAAAATTGTAACCCCCTCAAAATTTGAGGTTTGCGTTTCAAAATACGTAGAATCCAAAAATCGAATAAAAAAAAAATCCGTCCATCCGCCGTACGCCGTACTACGTACGTGGCACTTTCCTTAGTTAGCATGGACCAAAATTAATGAAATTTGGTATACCGGCCCCATTCGGGGTCTAGTTGTGCCGCGAAGCTTGGCGTTACCGTCAGTCTTCTCTAAGGGGTAGAAAATAGGGGATGAAATTTTCAAAACGCCCTAGCTTGAAAATTTCAAATAGGAAGGTATATTTTTTTCCATCGATTTAAAATAGAACACTATTTTAGCGTCGAATGAGACCTTGCGGAGCGTTTTATGACCAACCGTTCGCTCCCTGTAAGGACTTAAGGGTTGAACGACAAAAAAGAGCAGAAACACGAGTGTGAATCGCAATTCTTCCCGAGTAGGCAAAATCTCCGTTCAAATATCAGCTGTTCAAATGCAACTTTCTTTCGATTCCACCGAACCAAGTTTGTCGTTTACATTCAGAAACATCCTAAGTTACTGAATTTCATTAAGAATGAATGATACAACTCTCCGAAATATAATAATTACAAGAAGGTACCTACTCATTGTCGCCAAGAGATGATTATGAACCTTGCGGTAGGTGGGTATTTTATGTCAATAGGATGTTTGTAGATGGGCGATCTATACAGAAAATAATAAACAGTTGTGTAATAATTTGCAGCGTTTGCATTTGGTTCAAATTTTGCGCATATTTGGCCACTCTATTATGAGCTATGAAAATCGAGTGACGGATGATTTCTTCATGGAATCTGTAATAAAAATGGGGATTCCCATTCGAAATAACAATGTTAATTTCAGTTTGGCCAGTTTTAGCCAATTTGGGCCAGTCGACAATAGTCTAAATAGATAGAGGATTATCGATTTAGGGGGATAGGTATATTCAGTTATTTTTTAGAGTACGAAATAAACCCGGAAAAAATACTGATCCATTGTTTATGGGACACCCAGTAGGTGGTACATGGCTCTGGTTAGGAGTCCATTACTTTGGCCCTAATAGCTCATGTGTGTGGTTTTGAGAGTAGTTTGGCACGTTGTAAAATTTGTCTGGTCGTTGTTACTTCCAACAAGGCCTCCAAGCAGAATAAGAAAAAACGAGAACGGAATAAAAACGAAGATTACTTGGGTAATTTGGCTTACCTGGCATTGCGCCTCTGGGTCAGCGTAATAGCCTGGAATCCTCTCCCGGCATGTGAACGACAGCCCTTTAGGTACCTCGTTGAATGTGGGGTACTCTTGTTGGCTGGTCTGCGAACAATATAGAAAAACTACTCAATACTCATCACGAATGCTGTAACAATCACAACATAATTTTTGATTTACTTGGTGTTGATTATACTCTCTCAGGCCGATGGCACTTTTGATCTGTGGTTTGATGGCATTTTTATAATCCAACTACACAACAAGATGCTACCTTGATAATTAAATATTAATATTACCTATCTTGTATAATAATTTATTGGACCTGATGCAACGTGGTATGAATTTCCAATTTTACTTATATTGGTGAGTGGTGCCGTACAATTATAGTTGACAGTTTCTAGAGTCCCTGATGAGGCCGAAATGCAGGCGAAACTAGTTGGACAGCATAACTGAAGAGGCCACACCATTTATTTCTTCCCCTTCAACCCTTACAACAATTTTACTTAATACTCTACCACTATGCAAAAAGGTTATATGTTGTGGGTTTGCTTTCGAGTTGAATCTAAGCCTCGTTTTCACTTTCCAAGAATGAAAAACGTGTTTCCGTTATTGTTACTTCCTGACAAAACTGGTACCACGTTTGTTTGTCAGATCTATTAGCTGAGCTGAAAAACAAGCCATGAATGTTAAACCTTTGGATTCAACGGTTGTGCAATGTCAAACATCAAAATTGTATATAATTATTTACGTGTACCTAAAAATACACAATATTGTCAAAATGCATCCAGGAACACCTATTGCTATTAGTTACCCAAAAATTAAGGTCTGGTGTTGGTAGTCTTAGGAATCTGGTATTGGACATTGGGAGACAAATTATTATAATTCCAACGTTGTTTTGTTATACAATATATTGAAACAACGTTGGAACTATAAGTCTCCCAGTTTCCAATACCAGTTATTGCGGAGTTTTACAAACTAAGAAGTATCACCGTAAAAACATTGATGATAATAGAATCCCCAAATAATCATGGAAATCAGATGAGATAGCGGAAACAATCAAACCTGTAACCAAGTCGTTTCACTCGATTTTTGACAGACTTCATTATATAAACGATGTTTTTAATCCCCCCCTCCCCCTCCTCCCCCAAAGGTCACCCAAATTACATTGCACACGGCGTGCGAGATTCTACACCTTTCGACATTTTTTTGGTCAGTTCCTTGTGAGATTTCCATCATATTTTGACCCTCGAGGTATCAAATAATGATCGTGGTCCGGTTCGTCCCTCACGAGTTTTGCGTCCTTGTTTACGTAATCCGGAACAAAAATTTAGGTTCGTAGACACAAAGAAAGCGTTTCTGTCGAAGACGCCCGAGTCACGAATATTCTCGGCTATGCAATCGGCCGTACATCTCAGCGATGGTTCGTGCCGGGTTTCACTATTAGCTTTTAAAAAGGTGGTTAGATATTCCAATATCATTCTGTCATTTTACTCAATTGAATGAGACTACTCAGTTGTGCCATAGTAAACCTGGAATCAGATGGAGCTGAGGATAGTACCTAGGTACCTAACCTAGTTTATCAAGTCTATGAGAGATTTATGATATTAAGAGAGGGATATTAACAGAGGAGAAGGCGGTCAAAAAAGTATTAACCAAGATGGTTGGGCTGAATAGCTTCCTCATTTAATATAAAATGGAATATTGTAGAAATTGGATGATGGTGAAAAATGATTACTCATAATGTATTTTTCAATCCTGTAGGCACATAAAATGTGGTGGAACTTGATACGCCTAACTTATCTCCTATTCACCCTTATACATTTTAAATTTTGGTACATCTGATCAGGGAGCTCTATTTTCAACAAAAATGATCCAAGAGTTCAATGTTTGGTTTATTATTTTCAATAATGAACCTTTGGAATCGAGCACGAAAAAAAAAAAAAAAAATCCGTCCGTCCGCCGTACGCCTTACGCGGCACTTTCCTTAGTTACCATGGTCCAAAATTAATTAAATTGGTATACCGGCCCCATTCGGGGTCTAGTTGTGCCGCGAAGCTTGGCGTTACCGTCAGTCTTCTCTAAGGAGTAGAAAATAGGCTCAAAACGCCCTAGCTCGAAAATTTCAAATAGTAAGGTATATTTTTTCCTTCAATTTCGAATAGAACACAATTTTTAGCGTCGAGTGCCAACCGTTCAAGAGACGTAGAATCAAAAAATCGAAAAAAAACCGTCCGTCTGCCGTACGCTTCACTTTCCTTAGTTACCATGGACCAAAATGAGTAAAATTTGGTTTACCGGCCCCATTCGGGGTCGAATTCTGCCGAGAAGCTTGGCGTTACCGTCAGTCTTCTCTAAGGGTTAGAAAACAGGGGATGAAATCTTCATATAGGAAGGTATATTTTTTCCATCGATTTAAAATAGAACACAATTTTTAGCGTCGAATGAGACCTTGCGGAGCGTTTTAGGACCAACCGCTTGCTCCCTGTAAGAATTTAAGGGTTGAACGAAAAAAGAGCAGAAACACGAGTGATGTGAATCTCAATTCTTCCCGAGTAGGCAAAATCTCCGTTCAAATATCAGCTGTTAAAATGCAACTTTCTTTTGATTCCACCGAACTAAGTTTGTTGTTTACTTTCAGAAGCTTCCTTAGTTCCTGAATTTCATTAAGAATGAATGATACAACTCTCCGATAATAATAATTACAAGAAGGTACCTACTCATTGTCGCCAAGAGATGATTGTGAACCTCGCGGTAGGTGGGTATTTTATGTTAATAGGATCTATGTAGATGGGCGATCTATACAGAAAATAAACCGTTGTGTAATACTTCGCAGCGTTTTTCTCATTTGATCTAGAAGCTCAACTTTATATTCAACGGTGTAGAGGCTTTTCTTTACACAGCCGTCTCGGGGATTGGCTGAACTCTATTTTATTTTCAATTCGTAAGGTGCCCTGACAAGGAAGTGCCCAGGCCATGAATTTGAAATTGTGCGTTTGAAGAAAAAAATTCACGAAAGCGCATGCGCAGAGGCAGGTTTTGATCCCACAGGGCCGCAACTTCAAGGGCCAAAAATAAATGCCATCAAAATCGGACCATAAGTTTCGGAGTTAGCGAGGGACGAAGAATCGACCACAGACCAGACAGACACTGAGCGAAATTTATTTTGGAAGCTACGAAACTTTGAAATATGCGATCTGATTTTGATGAAATTTTCATGGATTGTTCGGTGGACCCGTTGGACGGTAAAAAGAGATTTACTATGTCATTTCGACTGGTACATTCTCGATTATTGGAAGCTACGGCGATTAGGAAGATTAGTTCTGAACCAACAGCCCTGCCTCCCTTCTGAGCTAAGCATATATGATATCTATAATATATATGATACTATAGGTATATGATAACTATAAGTATAACTATGATCCCTGGTTCCAAAGGTGATCAAACCGTCACTTCGTCCTGTCTTTGAAGATTGGTGGAAGGCGAAAACAATGTGGCTGGTTTACTCCCACCACCATGGCACCCCCTTAGATGATGCCCTTTGCATTTCTTCGCCGTCGGACCAATAGTATCGTGTGAAAATTTTAAATTAGGATGACAAAATTTATTCGTATGCCTGCACGAACAAAAGGGTTTCCTGGCTTGCATGCATTCGGTAGTGTGGGAGAAACATGAGTAGAATTGTTACCATGCATGTAGAAATGGATCTCAAATCACAAGTGTGTTATGAAATAACAATTCCCTTCGACAATCGAAATGTTCGATTCTGACATCGGTTTCACATGCACCGATTTGTGAATCATCACGCCAGATGATCTCAAGTTCTCTTTTCTCAGGTCATGCCAGAGATCAAATGTCATGGCTCATCCATTCCAAATCCTTGTAAAACAACCCAGATAGTGAAACTCATTTTTGACACGGAATGTCGAGCACTTTCCACGATTTCGAAACCAGCACCCTGGACTGACATCATAATACCCGGCTCATACCTATAAAGGAAGAATCTGCAAATAAGGTGATCTGTGGTGGATCTTCTACCTACCTCATCATAGCGTGCAATTGATTCCTCATTTTATCCAAAGATATTCTTTGTCTTCCTGTTCATGCAAATCAGGGAGTAAGGCTTTGTTCGCATCGCTCATGGCTTACGATATTTAATGAATTATTGGTATCGTATATTTATTTATGTAGAGGGTATCCATCTTCCTTGTTGCACATTTTGTCGTGTTCTATTTCTGTTTTCTTCGAATACTTGAATGATATTACCTCTGAATTAAACAACTCATTATTTTCAACGACGAATTTTGAGGGAAGCAATCTAATTAATACCGAGGGAACCTTTTTTAACGATATGGAAAAATGAATAATCATGTTTCCGCGACTGTATTATGTAAATTGTAAATCGTTTAGTATAGCACTTTTTAGTAATTTTGACGTGAAAAAGAGGTCAGATCCAGCGTACAAATTACTCAACCGTTTTTGGAATGATGAAAAAATATGCTGGCTCACAGTGTTTCTACTGTTTTCTTTCCTTTGAGTTCGGTTTATGGGTGACAGTCTAATCGAGCACATCTCTGGCCGCTCCTCCCGTGTTTGACTCGCTAGTGTGTTCCCCCTTCCATGTGAAGGGTGTTTCAAAAGTTGGCACGAATTTAAAAATGTTCAATTTTAATCCAAAACAAACTTTTTTAAAAATAGGTAGGTACCTAAGGTACCTACCTATTAAAGGTAAGGTTCTCAGTCGTCCGCGCCGAACGTTGTCTTCCAAAGGTGCTATCCAGAATTTAGTGCGGAAATGTTATACTTGTACGGCAATGTGGCAAATGTGAAATGAACCGTGAAGACTGTGGGAACTCCTTATGTCGTCCAAGACATTGCCATGGTAACGAAATCACCAGTTATGTCCTAGCCGTGCCAGTCTCGGTGGGCATATGCCCGATGCAATTTTTCATGCGTAAAAGGTGAGACCTGAGGTACCTACCTATTTTTAGAAAAAGTGTGGTTTGGAAAAAAATTGAGCGTTTTACGGCGTTTTTAAATTCGTGACAACTTTTAAAACACCTTAATATTGTGTATACCTATCACTATATAATGAATCCTATTTTATCGTTCCCTGTTGGCTGACGGTGTGTTTGTTTGTCGGTTGATCCATCACGCATACACGGAAGATCCGATTACGATGAAGACGGTCACAAAGTCATTTGCGAATATAAGTTTCCAGTACGGCCCAGTACAGGCCAGTACGGGCCGTGGACATACACTTGGCTCTCCGGAAAGTACCTGATTCTCAGTTATGAAAGAAGCCGTGAGCTGCCGTGAGCAACCCGTGGGAATCACCCGGAAACGTTTCAGCCCGTTTCTCAGGTTATCACAAAATCCGAGTCAACGCCTCAGTTAAGTCTCTCCACCATCAGCTCGTTGCCTATTGTTCTCTTGACCCGTTCAATTGGGTCGCACTTGATGTCATTGCCAAACTACCAACTTGCTCACTCTGCAAGTGAATTTCACGAAATTCTCATGAGGGGCACAATGCATCTCCGTTGCAAGTTACTACGAGAATCTTCATGGCATCATAGATAGTACAGTAGTTGGCCATTACGTAAGTCCAAACCCGAACACCATTCTGATAATATCAGTAGGCTATTTTCCAAACGAGTTGAGCTTGAAGGTTTTAATAGCGAATTCATTATACATGTGACCCAAAATTTGATTTGTAATTTTTTTGAAAATAATGAAGATATGTAAAAAATATCTATATCAATCCATATTTTAAAGTATTTGATTCTTCACCCCATTAACCGTTTCCTTCCCCGGAGTAATGCACAGGAAGTTTGGACTATTCTTAAGAAGATTAGGAGCTACACTGACCGAAGAAAGGACTAAACCATTCTCGCAAGTAGTGTTCTGGGTCAGAGTAAAGCTGCTTCTGGCGATGATAAGGGCCATCTTTCTGATTATAAGAGAAGCTAGGAAAAAGGTGCGTTGTCGGGAGGCAGAAGATGGAGCCAGTGGTTTGTGAGGAATAAGCGTATCGTCGCTCACTCAGTGCAACGAGAAACCAACATATAACCTCCTTAAAATGATTATTTATGAAATATACCTACATGAAATGGGGGAAAAACGCTTCCAAATGGAACTCAGAAGTCCAAATAATGTTTTCATACTCACCAAGTGCTTGACATAACTCACTACTGTTTTCACAAGTTTTCATGTCAGTAACTTGTATGAAACATCAATGAATGATATACATTCTAAACATATTCACATATGAAAAAATGTCAATAATAATTATTTATTGTTATTACAGGTATTTACGAGTATTTAAGAAGACAAAGTGGAAGGTCAATCATTTTGGTGCTTAATATTATTTGTTCCTGAAGTCCCACATGGTTCATTTCTTTATGAGTAAAACTCCCCTCAATATTAAGTTATTTCGGTAGAACGATTTCATGTTTTCGGTAGTGTTTTTTATTATTCCAGTTACTTTCATATCTATCTGAGAGGTTTATTGATAACGTTTCTAATATATTTCACTTGTTGCTTCGATCATTTGTTCCACTGTTGTTCCACTGCCCCTATGCGGTATACCCAACTTCTGAGGTAATACACGCAACACGTTATCTAATCAAGTCTAATGATGTGATGGTCGCACTCGTACTAGTTCTTGGTCTGAAATCCTTGTCTGACCTGATGCGTTCTAATCACCATATTGGAACTAATTATGACCTCCAGCTTGAAACGCACTTATTTCCTTCTTCCTTCGGGCATCCACGAAGTCTTCTTTGGAATCAGATATTATTGTTCGTTCTGGAGCGTGAAACATGGTAGGTAACCGTTTATTAACTTATTATTTGGGCGCATCGGACTGAAGCGCCGAAGTTACCACTGTACAAGTTCCCCAGTCATTGAAATATCCTCATTCCTACGTTCTTATGCATGCCTACCTACCTAGTGTTATGGCTCTGCACGAATTCGTATTATGGTTTTCAGTCAATCAAAATAAAGGCTCCAACGGCTTGATGGAGAAAAGGCAGGCTAAACCCATGTTCAGGATTTCACTGTTTATAACCTGCTTCTTTTTAACCTCAGCTAGTTACCTAATTGACAGCTCAAATTAGTTGCTTTACATAGAATGGTTGAGAATATTTTCCATTATTGTTTTGGAGTAGATAACTTTTACATAATTAATTCAGCAATCATTCAGATGATCATTCAGCAACATCAGTCACTCATGCATGTATGAAATCAATATATCATGTGATCTGCACCAACCTGTGATTTGTAGCATTTTATCAAGCTATCCATTCTTCGTAAATCTATTTTTTATTGTACGTGCCTATTATACATGATAGTTAGTTACCAGATCATTAATTTTTCCTGTTTGTAGGTACAATTATCATAGCCCCTGTTCTTGTTTGTTGTAATACCTCTGAGAATGGATAATAAATTATCCGAAACGTCGGCATAATCCGTGATTTTCTGGTATGATGTATAGATACGTAGGTAACAAAAAAAAAAAAAAAACGAAAACATAAATATACTTGATCAAGGCATTTCACGGCTCACGACGTACATTTCCGGGTTTATCACTGTAGAGGTGTAATTAAATGGGGAGGGTAAATATGTTTGCTGAACTCATCGATCAAAATTTTCCGCTGTCTCTCAAATTTTTGTCAATTGGCACGTCATGTTCGAGGAAACTTATCCATTTCACCGCAGTCTTTGCTTAGATCCATAGGTTTTTGTCGTATCTTATATAGGTAAGTGATGTAAACATGCTGTGATTACATGTAATGTTCGGTTCGTATCCTTGCTATGTTCGAGCTATCAACATCTTGTTCTGCCCCACATTTCTGTTCTTCAGGGTCTCCCTTTGATGTGTGACGGAACATGACTGATGTACCTATCAGGTTAATAAATCCAGTCATGAATAACGAACCTATCTGGTTTGTTTCTTCAGGGAGAGGTTTATTATTAAAAACTATAAGGGAGAAATTTGCTGCCGTATCGGACCGGTCACTGAAGCGAAAAGTCGGAGAAAAAAACGCGACTTGATTCACCGCTAAAAGCCATCGTTTTAAGTTGGCGTTGAAACAATTTTTCCGCTGAGAACTGTTCTGTTTTGCGACGCGAATTTTTTCATGGTGGTGTGAACCTTATCTTTCTCCTATATGATAGGTACCTACATAGTGCGAATAACCGTGGACGTCGATTCTATGTGCATTAGCCGTCTACGTCTAGTATTATTCATGCTCTAATTACATGTTGAAAATCTTTCACTATACTAACCTCATATTACTAATTATGATGATCAATCATTAATTAAATCATCACCACGCTCGTTTAATCGCGCATAGCTATGTTTCGATTACGATGTGTAAGTTACTCGTACACACTGTGTCTGGTTGAGGAAATGATGCATCGAAGGCTGAAGGAAATTAGAAGGCACAAACTACCGGCGGAAAGATTAACGATCTAGATTTGGTGAATAGTAATTCGATTATTGTTTTGGCGGATCCAAACAGTGGTCTTGAAGTTACCTGTCAACGCGAACCGGCCCACACGCTTAGTATCGCCAAATCTGAGGGGTCCTACTCCTACCTAATAGGAAAAACTACCGAATATAGAAATTATTGAAATCTTCCTCGAAATGCACAGTTATAACCTAGAAATTGCAAGTTTTTGACCATTGGAACCACCCAAAATTGTTTTTGTACACGGCAAAAGTTTGAGACCTGAGAATTTTGAGTCGAATGAGACCAACGCCAGCTCACCAACTCAGTACCCATGATTTTTCAAAGTGTTCCTTTTTCAGTCGTGAACACAGAAAAAGTCGAGAAAAAAAAACGGAAAACTTGGGAAAAATCACCAAAAATCGTGGCTACTGTGTTGGTGAGCTGGTGTTGATCAGTAATTGAATACCTACGAGGAAGCTCTATGACACGCCACTTGGCAGACTTTTTTAAAGTTACGAGTAGGTATTGAAAACACAATAAAAATTAATAAATCGTGAGGGTATTGCGAACACTTACCACTTTATTAGCTAGGAGGACTGCCGAGAAGAAAACTGCTACGATTCGCAAACATGCTGATGGTATCTGAAATAACGAAGAATAATCTTAGTTCTTGAAATAATATATGTAGGTATAGTGGAATCCGTCTGCAGCGGACACACACGGGACCACCTAAAATCTCCGTTTTGTAGGCCCGCTGGGGAGGAATATTGTCATTTAGCTTTGTAAAAAACCAGACATTCCACTCGTGCAATTCATATAATTTATGAATAACTTAATTAATTAATTAATTATTCCACCACCAATATTATTAATGCTAAAATGTTATGAAATAATACATTGTATTATGGACATGTGACATGAACCAATGAATAGGTATGTAGGTACTGGACATTTTTGTAGGTAATTTATTTTATCGAAATTTCAGCCTCCTGTGACTTCCCAATTTGAAATTTAGCCGACAAACCGAACTACCACAAGATCTCCTTTCATTGATGACATAATTAATATTATTATTATTTTTTTTTTTTTTTTAGGAGACGTTGAAAGAGGCATGGGCACTCAAAATCCAATAGATAACTGATAACAATCAGTACGACTCCAGTTGTTCATGATGATAAAAAGAACCGGCAGTAAACGGACGAATGTAGACACCTGGGCAAATTAATGAACCACCTTTCTATATTCGATCAACTGTCGTTCGCTATGGAGGGGCTGAAGAGCCTTGCGGGAACGCAAAAATCAGTCCGTAGAGAGGGTTTGTCCGTTAGAGAGGGTGTCCGCTCGAGAAAGATCACAATGTACAATCTATGTCAATAAGATGTTAGATATTATGATTATTATGGTCTTAATTAATATTGATAATCATCATTGGTCATGGAAAATAACATCGACCATCAAAACATATCCATAGTATAATAGGGGAATTTTTATTATTTAAACATTGATAATATATCCTAAAAGTTCTAATATGTTTTTATCCTCTCTTCCTTCCATAGTATCAAGAATTTCTGGCAACTCCTTTGATCTTTGTTTCACTGAGCTGATGCTATCAAAGTCTGAATACTAGGGGTTTTTAAAGGGCCCCAAAGGAGAAATGGAATTGATTTCCTTTCATGAGTTATCACGAACGTTTCCATTTTTCTTCTCAGTTATTGGGAAAGAACAAAGGTTTATACTGTAAAATAAACTTGTGCTTTTCATCGTAGATAACCATTTTTTTACAGGTCACTTCACGGTCTTGTTCAGGAGTACCTATAAGATATTCCTCCAGATACCCCACAAGAATGGGCCGTACTCACGAATTGACTACCGAACTATATCTTCAAAACCTGACGGATCGTTAATTGAATCATGAGTAATGGGCTTTTACCGAAAATGATTAATTTCTCGTTCACCTGTTACAGCCGTTTATTGTCCATGAATACTGCAATAATCAGTTCATATAAGTACCTGACCGATTGATTTCTCTCTGCTATGTTACTATCAGTCAGATTCACTAAAACCCTTCTTATCGAGGCCGTTGTACGTTGAAAAGGCAGGATGTATCGAAAATGGAGCCGAGGGTCACTTGGGAAACTCCTAGGTCGTCCGAACAGCGCCAAATAGGCACAATGCGACGTTAAAACTCGAGATCGGTCGCCCGTGGCTTACAGTCTTTGTTTTCCGAAGAGGAGGAAATTGCGTAACGCCGCCTTTACAAGCACGAGATCACCAGTCTCATCTTATAAAGATGTTTGCAAACCAATATTGGTCAATTTGGCCGTTTTCGAGTCAATCTTTCAAAACCAAACCTCTCGATCAATCGTTGATCAGGCGGTTAGGAAACCCGTTTCTGTGGTTAATGTCATGTTATTAATTCTTGCGTTGCATCCAGAAGGTTAAGAAGCATTCGAGTAGGCTAGGTAAGTAATGTATACGGCTGGGTATTTCCTGCAACTGATGAGGATTTTCCAACCATTTACTTCTTGCCACTAGCCACCACAGAGTACCGTCCTCTTGCCAATCTGAGTAATGTATGAGTTTTTTTTTCTCTTGGGGTCGGTGACGTCAGTTAGGTTCAAATTACACGACCCATTTTCGGTAACTTCCAATCTTCGGATACCCCTCATATATAGCACCTATTTGGAAAGCCCTAATCAAGATCTTTCAAATTACAAATTAAAAAATAACCATGCAAGTTCCCCATTCTCTTCCTATTCCTATCTGTTCCATCCAGTTTCCTGTTCCATACGTACTAATTTTCCAATCTCTTTTCATCAGCCTGACCACCGCTTCTTTTCCTTCATAAAGTTAGCTATCTTCAGAGCGAAAACTCCCTTTTTCCTGTCCCATAAACTGTCCTAACTCTGGGTTCTGGCCTTCAGCTCAAAACATCATAATATGGGTAGCCCGGAAAGAGATCTGATTTTATTAGCTACCTAGTCCATAATCGGTATAAGTATATAAATAATTAACATCTGAACGACTTCCACCCCAATGTAACCACGGCAAGGTGATGCACGGTGACATTAGTAATTATCTAATACCTTTCATCAGCTCGCTCTCTAAGAAATAGAAGATCCATGAAGATACTCAATAAATACCTCATGATCCCATGCGAAAGAGTAATTATTATGATAAGAAACCCATACATATATACTGGGAGTGAGGGAGTTCGAGAGGTGCTTCAGTTTGACCTTAAAATAAAATGGTTGTTAGAGAGCTCACCGACCTTCCTCATTGGTGAACTCATCAAGTAGGAAAGATGCTTCTAAATAAATATCGCGAACGGAAGGGATTTCGTCTCTGAGAATAGGGAACGGAAAAGACAATGAATCCTTTATAGTCCGACTCTTGTATAATAGAATCGAGGACCTAAGCTGCACTTTCGTGTTAATTCGTCGGGGCTTTTCGTCGAACGTACTTTTGATGATTTACCCGCTTGTTTTACTATTCGCGTAATATATAAACATCTTTCATCTCATACATTATACATAGCATAAGTAGATAATGGAGTATTTGTAGGTACTTGGTTGTTTTTGTTTTACTATGAAATGTATTAGAACAGCCAATTGCTGTGAATGCATTGCGCAATTTCCTATAGGTATTTTGAAGAAAATAATTTTGCCCGCCTAGATTGGGATTTCGACCACTGTGCTTCTTTCTTAATCCTCTTTTTCCAGACAAATTAAAATAATTAGTACAAATAGTGAGCAAAGTGATGGGGGAGGGGGACCATAGGCAGTGGCCTGTGCAAAATTTGATATTGTGCCCAAACCATTCTATTTTTTCCCCGATTTCAGGAAAAAATCCTCCGATCCACCCATAGGTAACTCTCGTTATTCGATTCTGGAGGAAAACCAAACTTCCAACAATTAACGCAAGACTCCGTTACCGTGAAAGACGCAAGACTATCTGCTCTTCTCCTATTCCGTAGATACATTCAATGAAATTAATCTAAATCAGAAGATTAAGTGATTATCACCATAGCGTTGATGTAATTCAGGTATGCCTACATCGTCCTGAATAATATCGCGGAGTAAAAGACTGCGGAGCCCTAAAGCTATGAAATACTACCTAATGAAAATGTCTCCCGAGGACAATCCTCGTGGCCCGTTGGGTTCATTAAGGGAGAGCGAGGCACTTTGCTAACTAGCAACTACCTCGTGTGGGCGTATATAATAAGGTATTCTTGTACGCCATACAAACCCCTTTGGATGGCTCGGGATGTCAAGACTTCTCATGTTGTTCACCGCTGGGTTACCACTAGCAACATTACACCCCTTCCTACCCCGCTGGAATCCGAGCAGCTCGAATAGCAATATTACCTGCCTTCTTAGCTGTAGCTTATAAGTCAGGCACTTACTTTCAGAACATCTGGAGTGAAGCCTTACATTGTTTCTCTTACTTCGTAAAAGCTCGAGAGAGCCTTGAAACACTCGTAATAAAATATTTTTTGTACATACTTAGTTTCTACATAGCTGTGATTCTCAAATCCTAAGCAGAGGTTCGTTTGATTCGAAGTACAAGTATTTACTAGTTGGTGAACCGGTGCGTTGCACCGGATAGTTTGGTTATCAGTGGGTATGACTCAGTATGTTTAGAATTGTAATCAGATTTTGAGCTTCAAAATGCAAAGTGGGGGACTTGCACGGTTATTTTTTATTTTGTGATTTGGAAGATCTCAATAAGGGCTTTCCATAAAGGTGCTATGTATGAGGGGTATCCGACGATTGAAACTTAAGAAAATGGTTCTTGTAATTTGAACCTAAATGACGTCACCGACCCCTCACCTGCCTAAATGATTACGCGCTACCTATCATCTATTTTCTGGGCTAACCAGCTGTAATTTCAAGCTGGAAATTGTCACCATTTGGTTTTAAAGGGCGCTGAATCAGATTTTGAGGTTCACAATGAAGGGCGCAGGGAAATAACGACCTCAGTCCACTCCAGCTGATTTTGAGAAAAATCAAATTCAAAGTCAAGCTCATGTCGTTTTTCCCAAGTACGGTGAATCCTCTTAGTGTATTTTCAAGGACTCTAGTCATTGTTCCCAATTTTGCACTCTCAAATTGCTACTAGATGGCACCTCCAGTTCATTTTCAGGGGAGAGTGGACTAAAGTAGTTTTTACCAATCACCCTTCAAATGCAAAATTCCTACCCATGCATGTTTCCCATCATTTTGAATTTTGACCGTCAACATCTGATTCAGTGCCCTTGAAAACCCCATGGTGACAGCTTGAAATCACGACTGGTTTGACCAAAAAACGGGCTGAAAGGGAGCGCAAAATGTCATTTAGGTTCCGCAAAAGATGGGAGCTGAGGGACCCGCCCAGGCAGGCTATAACAGGCAGGTGAAGTCAGTTAGGTCAAAATTACAAAACCCATTTTCGGTAAGTTTCACTCATCGGATACCCCTCACATGGGACTTTTTTTGGAAAGCCCTCACTAAGATCTTTCAAATGACAGAATAGAAAATAACCATGCCAGTTCCCCATTACGTAATTCTTAGGGCGTAGGATAGTTATTTCTCTCATTATATCATACGTTGTACATCGTTGGTACCATTATGCTATAAATGTGCCTGTAGGAACCACGCAGTTGTTTAGGAAAAGGGTATTTGATTTTTCCATGTAAATGGATTGTATGAGTAACATAAATGTAAATTGTAGTGGTTCTCAACCCGTGTACTCTCCAGTTAAATCTACGTTAGTGAACTGCTACATAAATGTGTGCTACGTGACTAGACCTTACTTTGCAACATGGGCCCAGCCTACCACAAAGTACATTAGCTAGGAATGTCGAATCAAATTTTTGGTCTAGTACCACGCACTCAGATTTTGAAAGACAAAACCATGTATCTTTAAATAAATGAATAAATATCTATAAATCTATTGACAATGAATTTATATTCCTCGTATCACTTTCTAGACGTGGAATTCAAGTTGGTTTTTCTGGGGTTGTCTGCAATGAACTTTCCCGTGACGTATTTTCGGTGATTCCTAATTCCTGTTATGCACATCAACCACGGTTGAGTCTAGGTCTTTTCAATCTGAAGCAGGAGGTGCGCTCGAATGATTACCTATCGAATTTCTTCGTGGGCGAAACCCTGGTGTCCTCCTGTTTTCTTTCTTAGTCAAAGGATAGGTACGCGAAATTATATTAAGCTGGTATTGATAAGAATACTAAGTTAAAAACAGTATGAAATGACCGAGAGTTACCGCCTAACCGGAATAATTTCTGTCATGCAATATCATGCACCCAGTGGCTTTTTCAACGACTCACTGGCCTATATATCCTCCACGCTGTATCGTTGCGTTCTCATGCCTCATTAATCAGCAATTACAATCGAATACCTCAAAGCATTCATTAAGAACGAGGTATGTTGAAGTGATGATTAATAAAGTAGCTACCTAGGAGATTACCACATTCACGTCATCTATTTCAACGATATAATGAAAATACCCTCATGATTCTATGTAATGAGAAAATAATCATTATTGACATCATCATCACCTCAGATTAAACTACTAAACTTGTGTAGGAAAGCTAAACAATAGGTGATTACAACCCTGTAGGCTTGTAATCATTGTCATCTTCAATATTTGCAGGATAGCGCGACTTGTGTAGGGAAGTAGCCAGTAAATGGAATAAAGTCCCCATACCAAATCTAAGGTGCGCTTGCATTCCCCGTTGCCTTCATAACTGACCTCGAGACCGGTAAAATTTAATGAAAAGCCCCCAGTTTGATGAAGGTATCAAATATTCGTTCTATTAAACAATAATTATCCCGTCATATTTGTTCATCAAATGAATTTTCCGTGAACTACTGGTACTGCTGGTACTACTGGAATTGGTACTGAGGTCAAATATTTTAATCTGAGGTGATTTCCCATTTGCCTCCGTAATAATTCTAATTCATAAACACATCATAGTCTGCATCTGTAATTGTTCAAATACATGAAATAATTATAAATTTTGTTCTGTTATGTTTAGTTAAATAAGTTCGTAGTCATACGGTATTATTTATGTAATGGATTGTCACGTTGTGTTCTCAATGAATGGAAGTGAAACTAGTAATTTTGAGGGTGTTTGACACCATCGATTGCGCTGTACGAATCGCTCTGTGGTTCACATTCTGTTCAATTGGTGTACGAAATATACCTATGCTCTGAAAATGTTCGATGAATTGTTACAAACTTTGTTAAACAATACGATTGAGTCTTTATCTTACTTTATGTCTAACAGTATGTTTTACAAATATAGTGGATATTTTAGTTTTGAAGAAGCTGTATTTTATGTGATTTTGTAGTTAGGTAAGTAATTGGAAACCTCTGATCAAATTTCGTATATTGTCAAACAAAACGTATCCCACAAAGGAATTTAAGCCCATTGATCAAAAATGCAAAATTTTGGAGGTATCTAAATTCCTACAGTTTAGCACTTTTCCACATTTATGTATTATCTAATATAAATATTCGCCACTCCAGTCAATAACTGAGGCTACAAAAGGTCTATTGAATTTGAAAAAAGGAAAACAAAAATTGCCGGAACGTCAAGCGTATCGAAAGGATGAGAATGTTGCCTACAATTAGAGGAGCATTCTGAGGATCAAATTTTGAAAATCAAGAGTCAAAAATCGCTTGAAAACATCGTTTTCGAGGGTTTTTAAAATGGAAATCACCTACCATGTTGAAACATTTTGATATACCTATTCGGAATCAGCGCTATTATTATCATTATTTTTTTTTTTTTTAAACTCATGCTGCATAACCTGGAACGTTTTTTAGTTACCAATATGAATGAATATGAATATATTGATAGTTGTCGTGAAAAATAACCTTAGAAATTATTCTGCTCTCATACAAATACAATCGTAAATGTAGGTACTTACTACACGTAATACCTCCTATCCACTCTCTGTGTTTCGGTCTTGCCTTTTCATACATTAAAATTCTTTGTAAAAATGTTTAGTTTGCTCTTACCTTGATTTTCATGATGGAGGTGGAGGTATAAGTAAATCCCATAAGTGCTGGCAACAGAATGAAAGAACTGAAGAGGTCCGCGAGTTCACTCACACTCAGACACTATGTAAGGTTTGCGAGGGGTCGGAAGGGAAGAGAGCTTATATAGTGGGAACGGGGAGAGGGCAGAGCCTCCCCTGGGAATCACCGTTCTCTGGGCCGAAGTCCTAGGCCGAGCCGACTGCAGAAAATTCAAATTTATAATGAATAAATTCAACGAACATTTCATATGAAAATCCAGTGACATCCTTGAAATTAGTACGTTTCAAAAAATTATCCCCAGCCAAAATAGGTGTAGGTTTTGTAGGCTTCTCCTTTTTGCACTTATTTGACAAACTTAACCCTTTATAAGCGAAAAAATGTTGGTTTCTCAATTTATTGTTGAACACTAGTCTGTTGAAAAAACGGTCTGGAGTATTGAATAACTGTTCATTATTTTTCCATATAATTGTAGCTAACACAATCATCTCGTGTCACAATCATGTTTATTATTCGTTCGAGACTAATACTTCTTGTATTATTTGAAAATGTATTTCTTCATTATTCATGAGTAGATGCGTAAATAGGAACTTATCTTCCTTTATAGTGTACACAGTATACCTACAAGTACATGAAATTATACTATCAATACATCACAGAATAAACAAAGTGAATACGCTATCGTAAAAAAATAGTTGGGTCCATTGATATTGATATTCAATTACAACAATTCAGTAAATTTCGGATTTTAGGAAATTAATCCGTAGGTAAATCAAAATTTATTAACAATGGAATATGATTATAAATAACTATAATTTTGGAAATGTTTCCCCTGGGAAATACATTTCAGAAATTTTCATAACGATTCCAGAAGCTTAACACTTTTTCATGCGTATTCAGGGTGTCTCACGAGTTACCCAAGCATCCCGAGTTCTCTCCTTCCACTATGCAAGATAAAAAAAACGGAAAAAAACGTCTGCCAAG
>JAEMON010000006.1:14795107-14814273 GCA_030264115.1 Lygus lineolaris | reverse complement strand
TTTTAAATTATTTTATTAATCATTTGTTTGTTTTATTATGTAATTCTTATTATTTTTATTACTGTTTTTTTATTATTTTTTAATTTTCATTATTTATATGAGTATCGACTGGAATGTTATAAATAAGCAGTATTTCGGATAAACAGCTGTTTCAGCTTGCGAGCATTACTTTCTTCATATCTCGCCTCTCCTGTCGCTTTGCTTCATTATTTTCTGAACTTGGGGTCAAAACGAAGCGAATTCAAAACATTTCCGGTGTTGAGGTGGAGGAGGGACCGGACAGCACCGGAAGTCGTTCCGGCAGAGGCAGGAAGTCCTCACCTGCCGTCAGTCCGCTCCCGCCAACCGTCAGAACCTCATGTGCTGTGTTGTTGTTGTTGTTGTTAGTCGTTGTTACAGCCAGATGAATTAGACGTTCACGATACTGTCTATGGAGTCGTCTTAACCCTTACAAGGTAACCAATTATCCCAACGCTTCTTCCTCAGATCAGTACAAGGCCGACCATTGGTATCCCGTGATACCTAACACCATTCGCTTCGTTCCGTTTGAATTGAACATGAGATTCGCGGGTCAGGTGTTGTTGTTGTACATCACGAGAACAGATCGGCGTTTATAATCTCATCTACCATGACCTCTAGATTGTAACTCATCAATAGAGTACCTAACTTAACCCCACAGCTATTATTACTGACCTACCGTTCCATTCATCATGGTCGTCGCGCCAGATCTTTGAACATTGCTGCCAACTCTCCAGATTGCGCTCATTTCTGCAGTTTCCTGACAGGTAAGGTAATGATGGTCACTTAGCGGATTTGATTTGCTTCGTTAATAAAATAAAAAATACAGGTAGATAGTTCAGCTAGTGATAAAATGAGAATACAATCAGGTACCTACTCACTTTTACGGCCTAATGTCTCATAAAGCCCTTGCTTTCCACACCCGATTTCCTGGTTGCCTACGACAAATTGATCCTATTGAGGAAATGATTTGAATCTAAGCAAAAGATAAATTATAACCGGCGTCATCAAATAACAGGTTATTGTTGTTCTAAAACCCAACAGGTATGAAAGCAAGTTTGAATGTCATTTTAAAAATTAAGTAGGTAAATCCTCTTTCCAATACCTTACCGAATATTTTCCATTTTCGTCCTGGCCACTGATCTAACATCATGTAAGTAGTTCTACAAAATGTGGAAAATTGAGATTTCGAAAACTTTTACATTGATTCCAAGGAATGGTTTGATATTCATCCTATCCTCTGAAATGGGTGAATAGTGCGATTTATTGGCTTGGCTTCCCCTCAACCTCTAGGTCTGTACAGATCTTGAATAGGTGCTCATTTAAAATACCACACTATATAGATACTTGTTTTAAATCTCGGAATATCTGGAAATTTATTGTTTTTCTATTTTGTATAGTATTCAATGGCCCTGGAGGGAGAATGCTATGTGCAGACTGGTTAACTTATATCGCAACAAGACTCCAGAAGGTACACAATAATATAATTACCCTCCACCCCCCCCCCCCCCCCCCCCCCCCTTCCCTCATCCCTCAAATGAGCCAGTGGTGGGGGGCGAGATTCTAATATATTTTTATATTAAGGAATTTAATTCTTAGGGTTATTATTTTAGTACCTATCCTTCTGTTGTCTAAATACTCCGACTACGTCGTTTATGGAAAGTCTGTCTCTACGACAGCCAGCTTTCTACCGTAGAGCTGAATCACCCTGGATCACAAAATGCAAAATACTATAATAATTCCTTAGCTTGCAATAATGAGTTACAGGCCTAGATCGTAGTGGACTCAACGCTGAACATGAAGCTCGACGAAGCTTTTAGATGGATTTTAGTTTTGAGTTACCGTTGTTGGAAGAGGTGCGGTTGGTTCAACGGAGATAAGAACCATTGGATTAGGTGTTAAGAAACAAAGTTTATAGCTTTCCAGATAAGTAAAAAATAAAATGCTTCACCTCACAGTGCACTTGGAGGTGCGTTGAAGCGCGGCGGATCATTTCCTCGCGCCCCTGGACGTTGATTCAATTAACGTTTTCCATTCTTTGTGCTAAAGAGACTGAGAGACAGAGAGAGATGAAGAAGTGAAAAGGCGTGTTTGCGCAAAAACGAACGTACAAAAATCCGGTGGAACACAATGGAGACTTTGGAAACAGGGAAAGCGGCGGATGCTGAGCTTTCCGGGGATGAACCGGCTTCGCAGGGCGACCCCTTGTTTGCTGATAATGGCAAATATGACTTCAACTCAGTAAGAACTGAGTTGTATTACTAGGGATACCAATCAAGCTCCATTTTCAATTCCTTGGAATCCAATTCAATGCGGGGTCTAATTCATTTTTAAAAGGAGAATCGTGCAGAAGAATCCAGTCTCCGAATTTCACTGTAGAATGAATCCTAGGTAAATAATGAATGAAAATCCAATGAGACAAGAAATACTAAATGTCTGAAAATTTATTTCATTTTCAAAATAGGTAATAAATTTTGATCTTGGTAATATTGGTAAATTTATAAATTTTGATAAATTTATAAGATTTATAAATTTTTTGGTATAATTTTCATAAACTTTGATATTCGTGTTACAGTGGTTATCTACTTAACCAATAATATACTAAATATATACACGAAATATATTAGTAATATTATGACTAGGTAACGTATTATTATTATTATTATTTATTCAATTAAAGGGAAAATACTCACATTTTCCCTTCAAAATAAATTGAAAATAAAAGGAGAGGTCACATCATCACATAACTTATTACCCTTCATTTTTTTTCATTAATTTATTTTCAGTAGGCAAATCATTATTATATTATTCATGAGGTAGTTAATAACGGGACTACCATGTGCACAGGTGCTAAGTTGCCTTCTCTTTTGGCCACGGAATCCTCCAATCCGTGTCTAAATTACCTAGTCGGAAAAAAATAGCGAAGTTCCCAAGTTTCTAAGGGTTTTTAAAGGTTTTTCCAGCTATCTATTGGTATCTTGAGTGTTTCGGTATCACACTAAGCACATCAATCGGGGCATTATTATACTACCAGTTGAACGCTTTTGAATTGTTTGGAAATGGAATACACCTGAGAAGGCTGTTGTTACTGTTCTACAAAATCCATTACTGTTTACCACGATATAATTTTCTCGCAGGTTTCACCTTCGTCTGAATACTGACAAGATAGCTTGAGGTACGCGTGACCAATCGATACAAACATGACCTTAGCAGTTCTGCCCTCAACCTATAGGCCGTTTGTATTCTTCACGGGTCGCATATACTGACTATGAAGTCCTGAAGCTACCGTACGGTCAGTAATGCGGATTGAACGGCATTTTCTCGTAAACTTGAAATTGTCGATGCGGGGTCAGTCGTGGTTGGTTCGCGTACACAACAGCTAAGTGTCTACGTGACCCGAATTTCAAATTGCACCACGTTATCGGCGACAAACAGCCTTTGAAGAGGACGCACCTTAGGGAACCTGTGGAGTACATCGTACATGAACAAGTACCTATCTACTCGAAAATCGTTCCCACGTTAGCTCTTTCAACCAGGGCCTATAGCACGGCAACTTCCTGGGCTTCAATTCAATTCAATAGTGTTTCCAAATCACATGAAATGTACAAAATGACTATTAATCTGGGGAATAATACATCCACTCCAAAGCTTGATGTTTTTTGTTGTAAACAGGGAGTTCGTACGTAAAATTAAGTGCTGCAGTGAGACGAAAAACCTACCTACTCATGTACTTATATTTAAGTTACTTTACCTTATACCAACTTTTGGTTTATTATTTTCAATAATGAACCTTTGGAATCGAGCACGAGAAAAAAACGTCTGCCAAGTTGGGTGGGCAGTACAGCTTCCTCACATTTGTAACATGGACATAATAGAGTCAGTGAGTCAACATTTCAACGAAATTGGTAGAATAGTTTTGGAGCTGACTTAATCCAATCACTTATCTAATTGTCGCGAAATCCATAGGTAGGTAATTGTCTTGGAGTCAGCCCTCAACTACCCTCCAAAATTGAGCAAAATCCGTTAATTAGGAACTGAGAAATCGTAGTTTCAGGAAATTTACGTTAGCGCATGCGCACCGATGGCCCCATTTAATGGCCCGATGGCTATAAATAGGGCACTGAGTGGGGACAATCTCTGAAAATTTCACCAGAATTGGTCGAGTAGTTCCGGAGTTGAGGCTATGACTCATTTCGAAATTGCGCGTGTGCAGCAAATATTATTGATAGATTCGTGTTGAAATCCGAAGATTAGTACCAACATCCGAATACCCTCCCAATTCGAGCGAAATTGGTCCATTAGGAAGAGAGAAATCGTAGTTTCAGGACATTCACGTTTGCACATGCGCAATGGTCCGTTGGCTCAAAAAACTCATGTGAGTCAAAATGAATCAGTACTAGTAACAAGCGCATACAAAGAAATACTATTGTTCCCTGGTTAAGATGGTAACTTCCTCGAAAAAAATCAAAAAGCACATTTTTTCACCTTTATTTTACAAAATTTGACTTCTTGGAGTACTCAAAAAATCTGGCCAACGAACTCATCCTTCCTTTTGATTTTATTGTCATTTTGACATTTATTTGGATTTTTTCAGATCGATTCCAGGGTCAGATATCGTCTGGAGTGACACATACATACATACATACACATTACTTATACGAAACGAACTTTATTTGATGATTCTCTAGACATGTTAGATATTTCTAAATGTTCAATACCGTTTTTGCGAAACCCCTTTACTGCTGACCCGATAATTTGATTTTTCGGGTTTCGCCAGTAGATAATGAAAAGATGTTATCCCACTAGCAATAACGAAGAGCAAAAACGGAACGGATACCACGACTCATGGAAAGTGGGACTCCAAGTTAACGACCATGTTCGGAAGGAATGGAATAGGTACTCTAACCATTTCGTTACCAGTGTTATCTAACCAACGGTTCCCTGCGGATCGGGGGTCGTTTCGCTGAAATGGAATCCAGCTCTGCGATGCAACGAACTTTTGATACTTTTTACCTGTATTTTTTTGAACTTGATTGGATGAAATTCTTTGAACGAAAACGATAAAGGTTATGTCATAGCATAATATCGTGGTGGAACCTGGATAACTGAGAGAAAAGGAAACCATGAATGGGCAATGTAGCAACAAAAAAAAAAAATAAAAAACCGTTTTCCTGATATTCAGGGATTTAACCCTCTGCCCGGAACATCCGTCATGACGGGTACCGTTCAAATTTTCTTAGCCAGGGGCGGGTGCGGTACCATCTGGGGGCTGACACTCCGTGACATCTTCAGTTGAACCAGTGCAAGTATGGAGGGAGCATTGGCAGGCTGTTGGCACTCGTCACTCAGCGATAATTTGCATTTTTCTCTAACCTTATCAGTCGTTATGACCGATGTTCCCGTATAGCATTAACGGGTATTCCGTGTAGAGCATGATTTTTATACCAGTAAAATGACGGGTGATCTGTTAGCACCACGATTCTTCAAGCAACCATCTTAATCTACCACATTTATGTACCATTCCTAACATTCTTTCATTTTTATTTAGGTACAGGGCACTAACCTAAAATAGATCCTAAAAAATGTCCGTTATCCACCTGTCATCCACGCATTGTACTGGTCTCTCATCTGTCCAAGTTTCATAAATGTTTGAATTTAAAAAATGTAAGGCCGTTGTTTTTTTCAACTCACAAATGTGTTCTTAATCACCCAATGCAGTTGCTGAAGAGAAAAAATCTATTGACAAGTATGAAAACTCCTAGAAAACGAATTTTCCTGTTTTGGCAGTCATTATGACCGGTGTTCCTTGTAATGAGGTGCAAGAAGATGTTCCAGGCAGAGGGTTAAATATTCAAAACTACTAGAAACAAAAACGATGTTCTACTCGTATTTTTATCTGATTTTGTACAGCAGCAGTTCTCAAGAATCCTGTTGTTGTTGACAGTTGACTGAAGGGGTAAAGATGTCCAAAGAGGTGATGATAGAAGAACTGCCTCAGACATTCACAGTCAAGTACTTGGGATGCCGTGAAGCCAGAGGGCTCTGGGGGATCAAGCACACTCGAGCGCCAGTAGACTCACTCGTGTCGGCGGCCAAAACGCCAGGGGCGCTGCCTCCTCCGCTCATGTCTTTCACTGTCACTTCTGAAGGGTGCACGCTCCACAGCCCTACGGCTTCTACCAGAAAATCCTTCCCCATCGAGGTAAGGGCTTTTATGTGTGTCAAATTCAACTCTCTCCATTGAGGGTTTTGTGTAGGTATACAGTTGACAATACAGAGCAAAAGTGTGATTCACAAGAGATGGGATCGGATGCACTCTGAAAATAGTCTTCGATATTATGGAGATCGACCCAGATGAACACGTATGTCGCACTGATTGGGAATGAGGTCTACAGAAAAACAACCTTCTTCGCCGAGCTTTCGTGAAATGTATTGACAATAATTACAACAGTCTCCCTTAACGGCACTATTAACAAAACGCTGCAAATTATTACACAACGGTTTATTATTTTCTGTATAGATCGTCCATCTACAAAGATCCTATTGACATAAAATATCCACCTACCGCGAGGTTCACAATCATCTCTTGGCGACAATGAGTAGGTACCTTTTAATTATTATTATCGGAGAGTTGTATCATTCATTCTTAATGAAATTCAGTAACTAAGGAAGCTTCTGAAAGTAAACAACAAACTTGGTTTGGTAAAATCGAAAAAAAGTTGCATTTGAACAGCTGATATTTGAACGGAGATTTTGCCTACTCGGGAAGAATTGCGATTCACGCTCACGTTTCTGCTCTATTTTTCGTTCAACCCTTACGTGCTTACAGGGAGCGAACGGTTGGTCCCTAAACGCTCCGCAAGGTCTCATTCGACGCTAAAAATTGTGTTCTATTTTTAATCGATCGAAAAAATATACCTTCCTATTTGAAATTTTCGAGCTAGGGCGTTTTGAAAATTTCATCCCCTATTTTCTAGCCCTTAAAGAAGATTGAAGGGAAAGCCAAGCTTCGCGGCACAACTAGACCCCAAACGGGGCCGGTATATCAAATTTCATTAATTTTGGTCCATGGTAACTAAGGAAAGTGCCGCGGACGGCGTACGGCGGACGGACGGATTTTTTTAAATTCGATTTTTGGATTCTACGTATCTTGAAACGTAAAACCTCAAATTTTGAGAGGGGGTTAATTTTTTTTTTTTTTTTTGCGTGCTCGATTCCAAAGGTTCATTATTGAAAATAATAAACCAAAATGAGAAACGGCAAATTTCAAAAATTGAGTAGTTACGTAGGTAAATTCCTAAAGACAAATCCATAAAATACAAAACTTACTCGAAGCTAAGCCTGGAGTGTGACCATCACACCACTGTCAGCACCCATGAAGAACCAGAGGGCTGCTAAGTACGTATCACTGTAGATCAACGGTATGTGGTCATTATTAAGATAAATTCAAATGTAAATAGATTTGAGTTCGTGATCATGTTAGATCTAAGCAGGATAGTATTTATGAGCTAAATTTAAGTCAACAAACAAGTAGGCTTTTAAACAACAGATAAAAATACTCAACTAGTAAAAGTAATTTATTGTAATAATGACTACCGTTAATCTACAGTGATACTAAATTCTCAAAATTTGACTCCTTGGAGTACTCCAAAAATTCTGGCCAACGAACTCATCCTTACTTTTGATATTATTGACATTTTAAATTTTTTTTTGGATTTTTTATCTCGATCCCACGGTCAGATATCGCGATTCCAGTAAATTAGCCAATAACCCCTAAAATGTCAAAAGCTTCCATGCAGAAGCTTGACACAATATCCAAGCGCGGGGAATCGACTATAGTTTTTCAATTGGCGTGATTGATAGATGAGGGAATTCGGGAAGGAGGTATTATAGCTACATTTATTTTCCTTTTTAGGTGATTTCCTATGGAGTGCAGGACCTCCTGTACACTCGCGTCTTCTCGATGATCGTCGTAAGAGACGCTGGTGACCCTCGGAACCCGTTCGAGTGTCATGGGTTCGTCTGTGAATCGCGGCAGAGCGCACGTCGTCTGACCTACTGCTTGGCAACGGCCTTCCAGGAGTACTCGAAGCGCGTGAGGCTGATGGGGCAGCCGCGCAGGGAACGACTCTGGGACCCACCCAAGTTCGCCATAGACCTCCGCACTCCAGAGGAGATCGAGGCTGAGATGAGGACGGACAGCGAGGCCTGAAGACTGTCTGATTTTGTCTTCTTCATCTATTGGCCTACGGAGTAACATATCACTCGTCCCCTTCAGTGTTTCTGGGTGCTTCCATGACTATGAAAATGCAAGGTAATAACCCGTACTATCCCCTCTTGAGGTTCTGAAATTGGAATATAGCTGCTTCTG
The DNA here is from genome assembly GCA_030264115.1 of Lygus lineolaris. Taxonomy (NCBI): domain Eukaryota; kingdom Metazoa; phylum Arthropoda; class Insecta; order Hemiptera; family Miridae; genus Lygus; species Lygus lineolaris. Next base: position 14,805,884 of record JAEMON010000006.1, on the reverse strand, counting down.
TGACTGTTGGCGTTTTCTTGTCGCGAAAGTATTGCATGTACTCGTTGGTAATGCAAAAATGCTACAAAAACACTGAACAAGAGGAGGAGTCTCCTCTGGGGCCGGATCGATTGGGTTCAAGTCCCCTCAGCTAAGAACATGATGAAGTAACACTAATATTAGTTTCTCAGGTCTGGTCATCTTGGCGTTTTGTTATCCAAAGTAAAGTTGTGTTAGTCAGCAGCATTGGACCAAATGATAGAACGTCATTTCCATACAATAATAAAACTTATAATACATAGAGCTAGTCTGTTATAGTGGAGCCTATGGTTCCAAAATAGTCTCGATGCGTATTAAGAACCCTTTTAAGATGGACGACCCACTATGAAAGAAAATCCGTTGTGGATCATCCGCTTTATGAGATGGACTATGTGTAGAAGCCATCTGGTCACTCATTTTAGGCTGGTTTGCAACGTTGTCGTTCTTGCCGGGGCCCCGAAGTAAGTCAGGAGTTAACACAGTAGGTACGGATACATAATCGTGTTATATCCAAAATTTGTATGATTTGTAAGCAGGGCTATACGTATACATGATCAGGTGAGTTTCAAAACCAGGTTTCTCCATCGGGCTAAATGTTGGGAAATCGCGAAAAACTCATTTCGACCTTTATTTTTACATGAAAGGCATACTTTTTTTTTTTAAATTGAGCAGTTCGATTTCCTAATTTACGCGCCAAAAAGGTTTAAAAGAATTTCTCTTATTTAAATAAAAAAACGGAAATATTTTTTGGAGAAATGAAATTGGATCGATGTCCGCCACCTGCCCAATTTCATGTTCACACATTGTGGGCATTATTTGACTTGTTTATAGGTGTGTCTGTTTCCAATTCAAGTCTGTTACAATTATAAATCTACAAGTAGGTAGATATTTCGAGTTTATCTTCAATTGAAATGCCTGCCGAAAAAGTGATTTTGATGTGGACGACGGAGGTAAATGAGGAAGGTCAAATGAGAAGTTGGATTGATGTCAATATTTTTACCTAATGACATCATAGGTGGCTCTAAAAATGTTTTCAATTTTGTAATTAATTTTACTATTTTTATTACGCAATATGACTCAAACGACGAAATGTATCATTAATTTGGGACTTCACAGAAATTTATCATAAGGAATTTATAACAACAATTTTCGGGGGTGAATGGGGAGCTGTTGGTTCAAACCCTTAGAGAAGACTGACGGTAACGCCAAGCTTCTCGGCAGAACTAGACCCCGAATGGGGCCGGTATACCAAATTTTACTCATTTTGGTCCATGGTAACTAAGGAAAGTGAAGCGTACGGCAGACGCCAAGGGACGGTTTTTTTCGATTTTTGGATTCTACGTCTCTTGAAACGTAAAACGTAACACCTCAAATTTGAGGGGGGGTTAAATTTTTTTTTTGTGCTCGATTCCAAAGGTTCATTATTGAAAATTATAAACCAAAACGGTGTATTAAACTCATTTTCGAAAACAATGTGGGAAACCTGGTTTTGAAACTCACCTCCTCACATTTAGCTCCATAATAAGAAATAAAGGAGAGTAGTTAACTAATTTATGACATAGAAACTTCTCTTCTCATTGTCAATTTTCCCCCCAGCTTTGTTTCACCCATTGGACCTATAGTAGTCACTAGATAAATAGATCATATTGATCATATATTTACATTAGAAAATAGATTAGGTAATATTATCAACTTTCGTATTGTTGTAAGAATCAGTTAATAGTTTGTATTAACTTAATAATAAAGTTATGGAAATTCATGGTTTCATCGCTGGTAAAAGTACCTAGTTGTCCTAAAAATAGTACTAAACGATTTTAGATACCAAAGACCCCAAGAAAGGCTACTTGATTGGGAATCGATTACTTTTTTCAGCGATCCAAGAACAATAATTTTTTTTTTTTTTTTTTTAATATCTCCATTGGCGTCGCATAAGAGCATTCAGCCGCTACTATTTGCAACAAAATTATCTGATATTATAGTCGTTCATCAATTTTTACAATCATGTCGAACAATACTCCATATAAAATTTGTTTTCTGGGATTTGATTTCTAGGATCTCGTGAAGATTGAAGGGTTTGCTGGTAAGCCTGGAGATCTTTTATTGAGTTTTAAATTTGTAAACTAGGTGTATCGCAGAATACATACTAGAAGGTGATTATTGTCAGTAAGTGTGAATCTTCGATTGGAAACTTAGATCTACTTAGAACTACAGTCCTCCATCCGTTATTAGTTGGTGACCTCTGTTGAACTCTGGGTCATATTATGCTTCTGACCTTTCACAACCACCATCACAATTTAATCGATTGTTCAACCCCTGAGGCGAACATTCAAGGGATACATTTGCGAATTTTCTGGGGCGGTCAATTAATTTTTCAATTTCTCAGATACTTCATTTCCTCATTAATTTATTACTTTGACTGAAGATCGAGTGTAAATAGGCGATTATCTATGTGAGTAGCTAGAAATAGCTATAAATCGCTCGCATAACTCTTTTATATATTTTGTGTATTTACATCACAAAAAAATTTTTGTCGATTTTATTCCAGCACGTATGACGCGCTTCACTCTCAAGTTACCCATTGACTCATTCGCAATATTAGTGCCTATGAATGACATGTATGGATGGTACCCACCTAAATATTCAAGGTTACCTGTCGAATTAATTTCGGTGTATATATACCTAAAATATATATACGATATGAAGCTGTTCATAAATTACGTAAGCAGAATTTCGCCCTTTCTGAACCCTCCTCCTAGTAAGCAAACATAAGCAAAACGCTACTCCTCCCCCCACAGTAAGCGTAAGCAAAAAAAGTTTTTGAGAAGTCGGTATTTATATAGAAGAACACATCTCAAAAATGTAACTCATCAAAAATATAATGTTGTTGAAAATATTTGGAGGTAGAATATAAAAAATATATTTCATCATTTACTCGTATGTCAAGGGTCCCAGGGGATCCATGATTCTACGGAGCCACATATTGTCGATGAAAATGCTTACGTAAGCAAACGGCGACCCAACCCTCACCCCCAGTAAGCAAACCACTAACCGCCTCACACCGTTCTACTGCTTACGCAATGTATGAACGCCCCATTCTTTGTTGAGTAAAATGTGAAATATAATATGTTTTGTGCTATACAGCCTCTAGCATTTTCTTTATTAACAGAATCCTTTAAATATAGACACGATTATGTAGATTCAAAAAATAGATAGGTACGTACTATTTATTTTGGTATTATAAAATTACTATAATGTTAGAGATTCACCCTCAGAATATGGAAGTGTAGAATCGTAGGGTTTAGAATTTTCATAATCTTGTCTGTGTCATTGAAGATCGGGAATGAGTGTAAACCTGCTGATTCCTTCAACTCATAGAAATCGTTCTGGTATCGTCGAAATCGTTGCAACTATTATATTTCTTCCCTTTTGACTCGGACATTGGTCTAGTATTGTACTGGTCGCGGATATTTCGAGAATCGCACTGGAACCTGGTGAAGGGGGGGGGGGGGGTCAATATTTAAATAAATGGGGCTTAAACAAAATCTTGTATGCATTGCTTGTTTTAATTTCCACACAATTTGCCTGGTTGTTTTTTGATCGATCTACTTTGTTGTACAGCACGTTTCCAGAATCTCTAAATTCGCAATTTATGGGGAAAAGGAGGGTGTTAGTAGGTACCGAAAATATATGAATGCCCTGTTCTTGTGGAATCCAATGATAACATTACTAACAGAATTGTCTTAATAACACAGCGATCCACTATCCGATTTTTCGACGCACTTACAACTGGGTGGGCCATTCCTGAAAGTACCTTATTGTGTAATTATTCATCAAACGAATTTCCTTGCGATTAAACTATGACCTGTTTCGGGTATAGTGTTACTCCAGGAGATTGGTACTCGAACTGGCCGTCAAGCAATCATCGGAGCCATAAGCCACGACCCTGACTTTTCCTTTGGGAAAAAATTGATTACCGGGTGACTCAACGAAGGCTTTTTGAAGAATAAACGGTTGCTCAACGAAAGTTATAATTAAATGACGGTTTGCACAAGTCCATGTCATGAGAACTAGAAGGCCCCCATTGATAAACTGGGGTTCCTATATCAACTGTGTGACCAACCAATGGAAATTCCTTTCCTTCCTTAGTGCACCAGCTTCGGGATACCGGAACGTGGGAGCGGTCTTTAGTGTACCGGAGTATTTCCAAGATATCGACGGTGAGATAAAATATTTTTCAATATTCTGAAAGTTGATAATAGCCAAACCCAAAGATGTTGGGTCGACCGACCCTGAGTTTGTGTAACAAACTTCGAATACTTAAACCATTGGACATACCACCTCGAAATTCACGTAAGGATAAGTGAACATAACATGTTACTATTGTTTCCTTCAAGTTGAATTGTCCAAGTACCTACTTGAAAGTTGGGTGTGTGGGTCCCTGGCACAAGCCAGAAGGCCACCTGTCGACCTGGCCGGGGAATCTACTCGTCGCATAATAGGAGAGGAGCAGTGATCTGTGACGCCTCCCGACGTAGTTCCGGACCAATTTCACCCCAACAGGAAACTAGAAACTGACGATTTTCGTATGAAAAGGCACAACCTTCGATGTACAATCACAGCCCATGATAATGCTCGTAATTAATGAAAATGCACTGAGTTGCCCTAAAACCCGCTTTTTGTTTCCGGCTCAGGAGACGACCATATTTATTGGATATGAATCAAAGGTTTTTTTTATATAGGTATATACAGAATAAAATGTATAGCAATGGATATTTTTCTCCAATCTACTGCTCGAAAGGAAGATATCAGCGATGAGAAAAGGATTTTCTGTGGGAAGACCTGCGCTGTCCACGAATAGAATACAGTAACTTCGACTCTCTTCGACAATATTACTTACAACATTTTTTTTGAAGCCAGTGGGGTAACTGTTTGTAGGTAGGTACTCAATAAGCCCCTACCTACATGTACCTATTACCGGTTATCCTAGATATCTAAATTAGTTGCGATTGATAGGTATCTTCGAAGGACCACTCCCTTTTGATCTAGGGAGAACAGATATAATAAGAAAGTGATAGAGAGATCAGATATGAAAGGAAATATACATGCAGTGGTATTCATGCATAAGAGTACTGTAAGGAAGATATAGGACAAAACAACCATGCACAGAGAAGAAATACAATGCAAGTGATTGCAGCACATCGGACGTTGGCGTGAAAAATGCACTTATCCATATCCACCGCCTAATTCATAATCAGTACTCACTATGATACGAGAGTGATAAACACAATAATAATGGTTTTGTACCTAGTAAGAGTGGTGTTTGTGAATTTAGTGCATTGCAGTTTGACGATATGTTCTCCCCCTTTCTGAAGTCAGGCGTAAACAATTTATTTGAAAAAAAAAAAAAAAAACTGTCCACCAATTGAGATGTGAGCGATCGAAGAGTGGACGTGAGTGGGAGCTACGAGCTCGAAGCTGTGCGCCGGGATCATCAAGAATTTATTCCAAGTTATTGCATAACCATGATGAAACGGGTTCGTGATCTATGACCCCACCGTTGATCACCTTTCGGTATTCAATGGGGCTGTTTCAAGCTGTGAGACACATAATCACTGCGTAAAATGTGGGAGGAAAGGGATTCTCCCATTGCGGGGTATCTGGAGAACCACAGGTATGTCATGTGAGGGCAGAAAAGAGATTCCCAAAGGTCATATTGGGCATCATTCCCCTCATCTGAGGCATCAAACAAGCTGTGTTCAGGAACGCAGCAATATTAATCCAAAAATTTGAGAACAGACAGAAAAACTATGCCAGGTGGAAATGGCACATTGCTTCCTTGAGTTCAAAAAAATTTGAGATAAAAAACGCTTCAAATTATTACACGATCGTTTATTATTTCCTGTATAGATCGCCCATCTACAAAGATAATGCTATAAAACACGTACTTACCTACCTAAAATATATCGCGAGGTTATCATTTCCAGGGGAAAAATGAGTAGGTACCTACTTGTAATCATTAGGTATTATCCGAGAGTTGTGTCATTCATTCATAACGAAATTCAGTAACTAAGGAAGCTTCTCCTCTACTCGGAGGATTTGCAATCAACATATTTCTGAAAGAAATTTACGTTGGCGCATGTGTGGAGCGTACCGTTGAAATCAATCATAATGTAATTCATATAATCCCTGAAAGTTTGAACATAATTAGATCAAAACTCTGGAAGAATGGATATAACGAGGAAACGGGGATAGACAGACAGACGGACCGACAGACGCGGAAACAAATTTTTGTTTACGACGCTCTGCGTAAAATGCGAGTGGAAATTTCAATTTTGGAGGACACAACCTGTGAGGTTATCGAACCACTTTTGGATGCATTCTTCAGTAACGATTGCCTTTGGTCAAACTATCAGGCATCCATATGACAATATTAATTGGATAATTCGGTGTTCTCACAGTCAGTAACACCTTTTTAATTAGAGTTGAACTTTATTATAACCTACATACTCACGTACGAATCACATGAATTCTTCCGAAACCAAGATATTCTAACGATTTTTTATATAAGGATTCAAAACAAAAAATTGTCTTCAATTTAAGCCCACCCTGTTCCGAAAACTGATGACCAAGTGATTCGCCGTCATGTGCGCCCTCAAAGCATGTGGGTACGTACTTACAATACTGAGTAGTTTTTAATAGGTAACACTCATTTGCCGAGTAGTGCCGAGTTTTATGTCTTGGTTCGGGGAGTGACAAGGAATGGTTCACGTATGGTGTTGCTCGAATTGATTACCTACTGCTGAAATGTTACTTTCCTATGATATTTTGAGGTGATTTCATTCTCACACCGTTATCGTCATAAGTAATAATTATTTTATTCACTAAATTGAAGTGCCCGAGCTTCGAGGATAGGTGACGCCTCCTTAGCATGAAAGGAGAGGAGCCATCCTTTCAAGCCCAGTTGTCGTTTTCTTGATAATTTTTGTGGAATTTCAGAGTAATTCTGAACTATCGTATTTTAAGAATAGCGAGAATATGTAGGCTGTAAACTAGTAAACAGCCATTCAATGGGAGAAATGTAATAAAGGATAAATAAAAAAGATACGTATTTCAGTAAAACCAGAGCGATTGAAAAAAAATATATATACTTATTATAGAATTAAAGTATCAACCTTTGGCTCAGAAATGTTGATGATATATTTATAGGTATCTACATTCGCGCTCACCTCCAAGTACGTAGGTTCTACTCAGTTATTTTCTATATATCTATATAATTTCAAAATCTTTTTATGTTCCAAAAATTATATTGCATCAGGTTATATTAGTCGACATCTATTTTTGCCTTGTGGTTCTGCCACTCCATTCACATTGTAGCTCAGTGAAATGTTCTGTGTCGACAATGAGGTGCACCCGACGAAATACGTTTCCATTGTGGTGTTCACAGGGAAGACTTGCGAGTGAGCGATAGGGGTCGAAAGAGCTGAGCAAATATGAGGCCCTTTGTCCTTCGCCTTTTTGTTAAGAATGTTACCTGTTAAGAATGGCTACCTGTGCTCTTGGATCTTTCCCACCAGGTTAATAATTTATATTCCGGATTATCGGTTTGCGCGAATTTTCTCTCATTACGACTCATTAGTACCTACATTATTATCAGAGACCGAAAATCAAAATCCTAGTGGATCAGACTTTTCTGTTTTACTCCACAATTGCAATCAGTCTTGTTGACAATACCACTGCTGGTCTTCCTCCCTCACTGCCGAAGGTACGAAGTTATGTATTTGAGCTCAGTTCTGCCTACCCGGCGGACAAATTAGGCCTGTTGTAAGCAGTTGTACCCCCTCACAGGTAGCTACACATTACAATTTGTCAAAAAAAATTTATTTTATTTTTATTTTGTATGTCACATCTGAATTGGGCGTGAGTAGTGTGAATTGTAATGCTTGAGTCATTACTCAAGTATTAACATCCCAACCAAGTAACATAAATGGTGGTATACATATAAAAATAACATAAGAAATATCTGGTGCGAGGCTTCACACTACTTTCGTCACCCGTACAAATCTGACAAATTGCCATTTTTGCGGATTTTAAAGCTGATTTCGGCCCTCAAGATATTTTCGTGAAGATGAGGGGCATTGGAACTTGTTTCTACTTGCTGGAAGAGTAAGTCCTGCAAATTTTATCAAAATCGTTAGAGCAGGGTGGGAAAAAAGCTTAGAAAAATGGGTTAAAAACGATGTTTTTCAACCTATTTGGGTTATTTTCTCCCCCTATCAATTGACCTGGAGGGCTGAAATTCTTAGGGTCTCATCCTCAGACATGTAGAAACCATTCCTCGAAATCGGAATTTTTTTAAAATCATTTCCGTAGGGGCCACAATCGTGTTCATACACATACGTTCACACATACATAATATACGTACGTACATACATACAAATATACATACGGACTAACATACACTTTTCCAAAACATGGGAAAATTGGTCAGATGTCGATTAGGACCGGTCAAAGGTGGTGTTTCAGAAATTAGGGTTTTCTGCTGATCGCAATATTTTCTTTCACCTTCAGGGCTAAGGAAAGTAAAAATTAAGATTCACACAAGGAGACATTTTTAAGTTTTGGGAGATATTATTTTATAGATCAATCTATAATCCGGAACTTGCCGGATCACTCTAATATTTTACTGACAGTTCTTCTCTTCTCCGATGCAGGTACTATTACTACATAATATACGACCTAAGTACCTACTGATTGCATATTTTATCATTCAAGGTATATGGGAAGGAGTGGTAGAGGGCATGAGCCCATCTTCTAACTCAAGTGTCATAATATTATACATACGAGTTTCCTCGAAAAAAATTACCCAAGTTTGTAGTTGAATATTTATTTATTTACAAAGTGTGTATCTTTATTCACAAACTCTAGATCTTTAATACAAAAATAACAAACTAATCTATATTTCCTACTAAATCCTTAACTAATTAAAGTCAGACTGTTGATGGTATCGTAGTGACACGATAGTACCCTAGCGTTCGTTTTTTCACTGTCAGTCAGCCAACGTTATTCACCAGTGTGGCATTCCATACAGGCATTTCCTCAATTATTTAGAAAATTCTTATGCGTGTTTAATACCTACTAGCCACCCCAAAGGTAACATCGCTCATTACAGGAAATTGCAACGACCGTTTTTTTTTAAATCCAACATTTATACTAGGATCCTGCTACAGTCTAGTGCTTGTCGCTGTTTCTTCCAGGCTGTTGTACTCTTGGGAAGTCTCCAACGGCGTTTCGACAATGGTTGGAGTCTCTTCGACAGTTGCCCCGAAGTTATCGTTGAGGCTGTAGAACATGGCGGATTCTTGACAGGGTATCGAGTCTTCGAATCTTGTACAAGTAAACCTCTCCTGTGGGTCGAGGAAGAGTATTAATGAACATTAGTTACCATTACTTATTAGAAACCAAAACCCATAGGTACCTACTAACACTGTCGTAGATAGTCTTCAAAGGTTATTTTAATTTATTTTCATTGGTCTGAACCGTATGTACTAGTTATGGGTACATTGGACTCTAAGAAAGTATTGTAAGTGCAATCACTCCATGCATATTTTAACCCCACTGCAGTCAGTTAGCACGTATAGTCCGCCGTTGTTCCCTTCGTTGAGAAGATAGGCAATAACCCTCCATCTATATACAGGGTGTCCACTGATAAAATGTGCATCCTTCAAGGAGTCGATTCCTTGGATCATAATGAACAAAAAGTTTCTTCAAGAAGTTTTGGTTAAACCCGTTTATTTCTTGATTTTTTTCTAATTTTAAGATTTTGTTTTTACTTTCGACCTTACATCACTCAAACACCCAAAACTTCCTCAATTTACAGTGGAAAATTAAAATTGAGTACACCATTGGAAAAAACGTTAGATTTCCTATAAGTAGGGCCTAATAATCACCATCATCAGTAGATTTTCAAGTCTCAAAATTGAGCCCAAAGTTAGAATTTCAAGAGTTTTCCAAAATTGTACTTTTCTTTAACGCAGCAGGGCACGAAACAGGAAAAACTTTCTTAGGATCCCAGCTTTCTAACGGTGACAGTACTTTTTTATTTTGGTGCACTAATTGAGGGAGAGAATAGCGTTTGAATGCAAACAACGTGGGTTTTCCAAGGAAATCGAGTGTTTTAGGGTGTTGACGACCTGACTATGAATGGAGGAGTTAAGTATCGTCTTCCTTGTACTTTTCCATTCTGAATCGAATTGTGACACTCCCGATTCATTTTGACTGATAAAAACTTGATTTTCTGAGATAAATAGTAAATTTTTGGACCTACCATCACATCCAACTCATATTTTGCTAAGCTAGTCAACAATTGAGGTAAATCTGAGCAATAATTATTTGGAAAAATTCAATCAACTCACAATGATTACCAAACTATGAGTTGATTGTGCTGGTATGTCCGAAAATTCACTATTTTTTCGAAAAATGAATTTTTTATCTGTCGAAATGAATCGGGAGTATCACAATTCGACTCAGCGTGAAAAATTGCGTAGAAGGTGATACCTCCTCCAGTAATAGTCACGTCGTCTTCACTCTAAAACACTCGATTTCCTCGAAAAACCAAATGATCAAATCCCAATGAATCGGGAGAGTCACTATTCGATTCAGCGTGAAAAATGGGGTCTGCGCATGAGAAATAAAAATTGGAAAAATCCTTTAATTTATCATGTTATTTCAGTTGCCATGACTAGTAAACACTATTTATCAG
>JAEMON010000006.1:14756884-14781933 GCA_030264115.1 Lygus lineolaris | reverse complement strand
TGCAGCGTTTTTATCCATACATCCAACGGAGGATGTTGCCTTGTTCCCCGAGTTTGGTTTTCATCAATATCACCTTTTATTTAGACTTCTATTAATTTCTAAAGTATATAGTAGGTAGTAGAATAGGCGAATAGTTCTGACGAGCAACCCACTTTTCGCCATGGTATCCTCCTACCTACTAGCCTAAATTCAATATTTGGGTTGAATAATATCCTTCTTATTTCATTACTCAACTACGATTGCTGGTATGGTTTTCCCACAAGTGGCGTGCCTAATTCAACGATTTAATGTTACATACACATATTTTATGTATTATAAAATTACTGTTGAATTACCGTTAGGCAACTATGAATGAATTTCATCGATTATGAATCGTATTTATTTCTCCCTTTTATCAAATTTTCATATTTTATTAAGTTGTCTATCCGTCGCACAGTAGTCAAAATGGCATAATTATGTTCATAAAAACCTCTGATGTCCGAAAATTGCAATATGTAACATAATTGTCCGTGTTTTACTAGCAGTTGTCATTTGGTTTTTCAACTTGCGTTATAAATTAATGTACTTATACTAAATTTAATACGTATTAATCAAATTGAGATTATCCGGAATCAGGATGAATAAAGTCTCATGTTTCTTAGCTTAACTTCATAATTTACAGTCATTCACAATAGACCCTTTTGATGTAGGAAAACGAGTGACCTATCGCATGTTCGACGATCCAAACATGTAGGAGGATGAGAATCCATTCTTTATTTTTCCAAAAACCCTTGAAATGTGAAAAGTATTGGGGTTTTTCGTTGCTTTCGGACTGAATTCTAATCTCTTCCACAACTCGAAATAACTTATTTCTGACTAATCGTCTTCAAGTTCAAGCACAGCGATCTATGGTTTCGAAATTTCCATCACTTTTAATGTCGTGACTCTGCAACGTTTGAGTTCGGTTTTGGTGGTATACGTTTCCTCATTCTTCCTCAAAATTGGTTGATGATGCCTTTTAAGGACTTCTGGCTCCAGTGATGGTCTCCAACCAGGGCTTATAGTAGGTCGTCCTCATGTAGACTCCTGGCAGGTAGGGGGCAGCACATTTGATGCCATGGGAAACAGTTCCCGCCAGCACCCACCGTCCGTTTGGTCGCTCTACCATCAGTGGACCGCCGCTGTCACCCTAGAATAAGCATTCGGTTATTGTTAGGTATTACTAGATAAGTTGTGAGGTGGTTTAAGCAGCCATTTCAGGACTTTGGGTACATTTGCAAAAACCATAGGTCAGACGGAATGCTTCATACATCAGTCACCAAATGACATGTGTTCGTGTAAGGACAGCAGATTTGAGGAAAAAACTTTCGAAAGAAACCTATTCGTACTTACCTAGGTGATATAAAAATCGAAAAACTTGATAGAAATCTATTTATATAGGTAATATAATATAAATTTATGTGTTCAAATAGATTGGCGAGGAAATTGATTGTAACTCATTTGAATTGTTATTGCGCCGTTGAATTTGTAGTGAAGTGGCCTTATGATCCACGAAAAGTGTTGCTAAAAGTTTTGCTGAAGAGGAAATAAACCTGGTAATAACCTAAAAGGGGATAATTATTAATGATGTCGATGCCCTGACACTCTTTTATACATCGCTCGTACACCTGTTCCAAGTCAAGAAGCGAAAAGACATACAGAACAATTTTATCAGGTTCCAGTCTTATAGAACTGGAGTTGCATCTCGTGAGTTGGAGTTTGGTTTATTGATGGAGGCGAGTGGTCTGAAGACCTTTGTTTGATACCTTTTTTGTCGCTAAGTTGTTCACAGTTGTTGCCTCTTATATTGATTTCTTCTGTGAGGGTACCCGGCCGTGACTTGCTGTACCAAGAAAGTCCTGTTTCAACTTATATCCTAATGTTGTTTGATTTTTATTCTTAATAGTTTATAATTTGATTGTTGTGTATAATGAAGTGATCATACTTCATTGTTATATTCATGTTATTAGTTAATTTTTTTTCTATTAGGCATTGCTCCCATGTTTTACCCCCTTCTTATGCATGCATGCTATTACGCACAATTGTGATTTGGGCCCGTTGTACATGAATAAATAAATCCACACAAACAATGTATTATTTTTCTCTGTGCCTACTAAGTGTTTTAACTTTCCCGATCCCGGGCTGAGAATGAATTTTTCCATATATCAATAGGTAAACGTATTCACTCTGGTACTTATTCCATCACAGCCAAAATCATAGATACGTCCATGAACGGTTCCAGTAGAATTTTAAATAGTGTATTGGATATTGCCATATGACGAAACCCAAAGAAATATTGGAGAGGCCGAATGCGAACGGAAAGTACCTAAGTCGATGTTTTTCTGCTAATATTGAGTATTAATGTACAGAAAGTATAATGAATCTAGAAGTTTGGTAGATGGATAGAGGTATTAGGTAGATTTTTCAGAACGAATAAAAAAAACGAAAGTGTGTTCACCCCTTGTTGATCACGATGACATTTACTCGGTTGTTCCTGACAAAATAAATTTCACATAAAATAACCCTCCAAGGGACCTTCACTTGGGGAAGATCATTAGACTGATATGAAATTCAATGTATAGAAGGTAGGAAAAAAGAAGAAGTGTATTACCCAGGCGATGGGTCTAGCGTGCCCAAAGATCTCCAAGGAAGATTGCCATGTAATCGCGTTTCGCTTTTCATACTACATCGTTTCCTTTAGGGTTAACTTCCCCCATCCCTAAAAGTGCTCTTCCTCGTTCCACTAGCATTTTTCCCCTTTCCTTGCGGTGGTATTGCGTTGTGTACGATAATAGTAACTCCAGCTAATTTCAACCCTTGTTGGAAACAGTTATTTGTCCGACAAGGAGAACAAATTATAGAAGTAGAACATCAAGAATGAACGAGGAATAAGAGCTGAACATTGAGATACATCATTAAGATGTATTAAACTTTCGTGTGACACAAAACTTTCTTCTGAAGAAATAAAAGTAGGTGAGTATAGCTTAAAATTTTGAAAACAAATTGCGAAGACCTGATGACATGCTTTCTTTGTTCGTTATGACTTGCACAACAATTTAATTGCATATTCTGGTAATCGATTCGGGAGAAAGGCGGAGGGGATTCTTGTATGAACTCCCTCAATTTCCTAGCTTTTCGAAAGTTTCTTCAAGTGTCTTCTTCTTTACGGTAAAAATATTCTATTAAGGAGTTTAAAAAGCGTGTTTTCCAGAGAGATTAACTTTCTCAGAGTTGCTAGTGGCCCCTGGAAAAGTTCAGTGGAGCTGATAGGAACATTTACAATTTATTCTTCAAAACTAGTGAACCTAACTTGAATTTAACGATCCGTTGCCGGAAGAAAATTATTCCAAGACCCTTCATTACAATTTTTTGAGTCATAATTATGGTAATAAGTTCAAGGATGCTATCACTTACTCCTCCAGGTAGATAGCTCACGATTTCAAGCCTCAATAAAAAAAATGATTACCCCGTCTTTTAGCCCCCTTTTTTAGCCCTCGTTTGGCCCCTGATGTGTTAGACCGCTCAATTTTTTGTAAGATGATATGACTATCTGAAGAGATCAGAGGCTTGAAAGAAAAATAGAATCAAGAAAATACTCTTCCACAAAGAAAAATCATGCCCCAATCAATCCATTAGCAAACGTTCCAGATCACACAACAGATCTTTTTTTTATAATATATTAGGGTTTTTTCTCAATTTTTTTGTTTTTTGTTCTATTGGGACGGGGCAGGCCCTTAGTTACTTAGACCATGGTTGATCTATTGTGACACTCTCAATTTTTTGTTTGAAGAACTGGCAGAAACAAGGGGGCTATCTGACCAGAGAGCTAAAAGACTGAGGCCTAATGGACAAATGGACTTGAGTGGACCAAGGACCTTTCCTCTCTTAGATCCATGTGGAAGTGACACACACCCATAAAAAAATCTTCTCTTTGACGAGAATATCAGACAATTAGAAACTGAAGTATGAGGTGACGAATTCGACGTTGACAAGTAGAAAGGTACAGTGAAGGAATGAGGTAGTAGGGTACCTAGTTATAAAGGCATGATTGATGTAGCGTTGTGTTTTGAACACCACATGAATAATTTTTGCATCAGCTAAACTTTGAAGTTCAACGACAACGAATCCATACTTCAGTCATCCCCCCTCCCCCTCCCTCACCATTTATGAATAATCAAGAACGTTGTCATAACTCTTACCTAGGAAGAAAGTAGGGTTTTACTGTCATATCAATTATCTTATTTCTAATATGGCAATGTGTTACCTCGCAAGAATCCCGCTGCCCATTTGCGTAACCAGCGCAAATGAAGCTTTGAAGAATGGTTTTCGAATGGCCCGCTGTGTGGAACATTTCTTGGCACACGTTGTTTTCCATCACCGGAACTTGTACTTCTTGAAGTACACTAGGCACTCCTCCACCTATGAGGTTGAAAAACAAAATCAATAACAGTCATCAATTCGAACCATTTCAG
This sequence comes from Lygus lineolaris, assembly GCA_030264115.1. NCBI lineage: Eukaryota > Metazoa > Arthropoda > Insecta > Hemiptera > Miridae > Lygus > Lygus lineolaris. The sequence continues at coordinate 14,777,443 of JAEMON010000006.1, read as the reverse complement.
TGTCACGAAAACATCTGCCAAGTTGGGTGGGCAGTATAGCTGTCCAACGTAGCATAAGATGAAAATAGGTATGCAGGTAATTCTTATGCGCTCCTTGCGATAGGACTCCTGTTGGTGGTCGTAAGAACTAATTTTTGCGCTTTCGCAGTGGATACCACTGATGGGCCGTCTCGGGGCTAACCTGCTCAAACCCTGAAAATGTCATCAGAACTGGAGTTTCCGAGTTTTGTCTGGGACAGCAAAGTTGATGTTTGCTCTTGAGAAGTAGCTATGAAAATAATCCTCAAGCCAGCACCAAATTATCCTCCGAATATGAGCGAAATTGGGCCAAAGAGGTGCAATGAAATTGGCGCTAGAGGAAATTAATTTGCGTTCATGTGCACATGCTCCCACTGTATACTCTGACGAAGATCCTTATGGGTCAGGTCAAACAAAACTAAAAACAAAACTCGCAAAAAACAACAACGTTTGAGCTCCTGATTAGTGGGAATAAAATTGACTTAATTAAATGATTGACTGAAATATTGAATTATTGATAATCAGTTAATTAAATTAAATCTTTTTCCGCTGCTCCCGAAGCAATCTCAGCGCATTCTTTTTCGGTTGTTTTTTTGGTGTGACGAATGGAAGGGTTTCTCAAGGGCCTTCGGAATGCCGCCTGTTATTCAAACAGCTGAAATTTGATTCCAAGTTTTCTCCACACCAGAACGATAAACTATTTTTTTCTTTGTATGAACAGTGTTATTTTATTCCAAATAACAATACAAAAGCATACAAATTTGATTTTCTCATACACGATAATTCCCCATTTCTATTGTTCTCCTATAAAGTATGGAGGCCAGAAAGAGAGTGCGTAAATATATTTATAGCTTGCTGAAGAAAAATAAACCTTTTCCCGCCAACTTGACCCAATGAACCGTCTCACAGGGAAATTCTTGTGACATAAATCACTATATTCAAAAAGCTTGAATGGAGATAAGTGAAAATTCGACGTTGAGATAAAAATAACATAAACGGATTTGCGTGGTTACGGAATGATTTGTCGGCCACCACTAAGTAACAGACTCAATTTGCATAAAAATGTTAGAGCTACCATTCGTCTGTCGACTGGTCGGAAATAAAAAGAGATTTTCCTCGTCTCTCGGAAAAAAGGTGAACCGGAGATGAGATGGTTGAGTAGAAATGCGAAAATCCCCGTGGCCATTCGTTTCATCCCCTGAGACAGGCGTTCAACCTCGAGTAGTTGTATGAAATATTCTGACTCGAGATGGGGAGTTCAAAACGAGATGTGCCGGTGGTGAAGGGGTCACTGAAAAACTGGCTGTCAAACTGACGTAATTCAACCATCAGAAATGTCAGTGACGGTTTTGAGAATGGACTGAAAAAGAAATGGTAGAATGTAAATTATTGTCCACCTTCACCAACGTACTTCGAGTCTCTCTGTGACGGCTCCCATTAGATTTTAGGGGATTGGAATCCCTGTTCAACAAGTCGATCGGTTATGCCAGTAGGTACAACCATAAATAATAGAATGTCGGATAATTTTTGTTCAGTTCAAGGGAATGCTAGCAGGAATAAAAGGACAACTCCCAACTGGCAAGTTGATAACACTTTTTCAATCATACATGCTGCGAAGGCAAAAAGAGTGTGAAGGTTTTGTTTTAAACTGGTTCCGATTTTCAATTATCTCCTTCGTTGATATCATCTATCTATCTATTTCTAAGAGTTTTGGCACTAAATTTTCCTGCAAAACAACAGTTGTCCTCGATATTGTGAATAGTAAAAATTTATCATAGATAGAATTGGAAAGGAATAATGTGACTTATAGCAGCTTATTCTTCGATCACGTCAAATATTTTCAGTCCATTGCGGCATATCTATGCAACATGAAGCTAAAGTTTCTGAGTAAAGGGTAGGTAACTCTCATCACCGTATTTGAGTCGACCCCATCCTGTGACAGTCGCTACTTTTCCGGTGAAGTCTTCATCATCTTCAGGCATGCAGATGGGAACGATGTGCTGATCGTATTGGATCGGTTGGTCCAATTCCAGTAAGGCGATATCATTCTCAAAAGTCGCTGCGTCATAGTGCCTGTGAAACGGTATATAGCGGTTAATAATATTCGTATTCGTAACTAGTGTTATGTAGGTACATACAAACTAACAAAAAACCCTTCATTTCAAGGAAGGAAGCATTACCTATGAACGATGACACGTTTGACGTTCCTGGATGAAGACCTCTTCGATTCCAATTCTCCGCTGATGTCATACTCTCCAAAAACAGCGATCAATGATGCGAGGAATCTTGAAAATACATATTTTAGCATCAGAATGTTATTTTTGAAACGCCAATTATAATTTTCTAACTTACCCATAACCCCTTTCCACCCGCGTTTTCCTCAATTCTACAACTAATTTTCTTACAGGGTAGCTTGCAATAACGCAACCCTGTCGACTTCATCGATGAAAAATTCATCCAATCTTTGTGGAGAAATAGCATAGTCACATATTCATGCATTTCATAGGGGAGCATCTTTCAAAAAGTTCTCATCTAGGATTAAAGGCTATGATGAATAACTTTTGGTGGAAATACAAGGTGTACATGCATACCGACAGATGATCAGATGATAACGAATTTGTTGAAGAAGTTCTAAAACGTACCTTGATATAATACGAATAAAAATTTATATTTTGGAGTGCAATCAGTTGTGACCTCCCAAAAGTGATAACTTGGCTGATATTAAGTGAACATTGATTTTAAAAAAAATTATCTCACTAAAAAATCGTTTGGAAAATTTAAAACTCCAGGTTATATATATAACTGTGGACGATGAAAGCTTTTTCTCCTCTCAAAAGTGATCAGGTTTTTCTTCCACCTTTGCAGAAATAGACTGCCAAATGGAAGCGAGATGTTTAATTTCATATGTTCAACTCAATAAACAATAAAAATAGAATAGCAGGCTGATTGACTGATTTCTTGGGATTACCTATTAGAGATTCAACCATAATTCAAGTCAGTCCTGTCCTTTCCAACGTTTCCAGCCTCGACTGGGTCATCATCAGGACGTCGATGTTCCTTGCATATCATTATGGTGAATCAAACAACTTCCCCGGATGTGGCCGGTGAGCCACGAACGATACGACACAAGAACCAACGAAATAGAGAGTGAAGGAAAAGAACAAGAGCGTGGGAGGAACCAGCAAAAACAAAAGTGAAAAGACGGAGAGAGGAAGAGAGAGGTGAGAGGAAATTCACTGGTCGTAAAGTTTCGCTTGGTAAAAGCCAGCCGAACGCAACAACTCAAGCTCTGCTCCGGAAGCGCCATCAAACTTGTTCTTGGCCACTCGAAATGGGGTCATCTTCGACCTCGCGGGTTGAAACTTGGCTCATTTTCTGTTTTCAAGATGCTCCCTTTCAAGTCATATTACGAGTTTCAGTAGTCGGCCCTTGGTTTTATGGCTGAACGTGAAGGTGCTTAATGGCTAATATCGCCCGTGGGAGTTGATGTGCTCGAGCTTCCTCTGTTTCAAATCAACACGTTTTTCCTCCTCCTCTTATATTAAATATAATTATTCCCTTGATTACAATGCATCGTTATAGTCATGAAAAAAGTCGGAAATTCATATCTCAAGACATTTACTATCTGTAAGTAAATCTGAATGATAATTTATGTACTATTCTTTCATATTTCAAAACATTGTTTTTTTTTTTACGATTGACACTATACTATCTCAACAAAGAATATTAGAGCATTGAAATGATGGTTGTTTGCTCTGCTGGATTCTCATCCCCTACAGCTCAATATAGCAGTTGAGTACTAATTATCGTGAGGTTAGTTGGTAACTCGAAGGAGCAGCTTTATTAGGTGTCCTTGAAATCTTTATGTACTGTGTTATTAGCCGATTTTGCTGCCTCCTCCTTGGATAATAATGTAAGTAAAAAATTGTCTTTGGATTTTATTTGTAGATAAGTACATTTTATTTGGTAAAATGTGGAATTATCATCAATTTTTTTAAATATTTTCTTCTGGAGATAATGACTTAGAAGAAACAATAATGAAGTCGTAAGGCAAAACTAGTGCATCTGTAATTTTAGAAAATTTATTGAAATATTTATTATTGTAATATGGCGGGAAAGTGACGTTGAAAATGGTCTGTCATAGGCCAAATCCGTCCAAGATTCCAACCGATCGAAACGAAACACAAAGTCCATCACTGTTTGGGCTCCTGATTAGTGGAATAGAATTTACGTAATTAACAAATTGAACAAAGCTACAGATAGCTACGATTCGGGCCATCTCCCTCAGACTAAGGGGCTCGAGAAGAAAACTTCGGTCGGCCACATGGGAGGACCCTCAGATGGCACGTTAGGAAGCAGCCCTTGGCCTAGAGGATGGCGCCCCTCTACCTTTCCCGAGGGACGAATGAAGGCCGAAAAACAATGGAAATGGAACAGGAATGACAACCTGCACCCTTTTAAAGACGTCTGCCTGATACATGCATGGCCAGTAGCCCCAGGATGCACCCGTGTTGAGTTGCTAATTCCTGGTATTAATAAATGTTGATTAGTAATTTAAAAAAAAAACCTGTAAGTCCCGTGTAACAATAACAATTAATTAATTATTCATTCTAAAAAAAAATTAATTGAATTTATTAATTAATAAATAATATTAATTAATTTTTAATTAATTATGTAACTTATTCCTATTCTCACTGCTCCCGATCTCAGCGCATTCTTCTTCGGTTCCGTTCTTTTAGAGTGACAGAGGAAAGGGTTTCTCAAGAGCCTTTGGAATGCCGCCTGTTATTCAAACAGCTGAGATTTTATTCCACGTTTTCTCCACCACGAACGATAAACTATTATTTTCTTTGTATTAGCAGTGTATTTTTATTCCAAATAACAATACAAAGGCAGAAAAAATGTGATTTTCTCATACACAATAATTCTCCATTGGTGATTCAACTTGAGTTGGTGAAATCAGCCAGTACCTGCAACTGCGGGCCTACTACCTACCTTTCTGCCTAAAACGTAGCGCAGCCCTTTGCAATCCATTTTATACCTTTCATTAACTTTTATGTATAGGTAGTATGTTCATTAGTCATGTTAGGTTGATAATAGAAAACGCATTACCCGGGTTGACAATGAGCCGCAGTGATGACGAATTTGTTGGTGATGAGAACGCCCCCGCACTTGTTCTTGGTGAAAAGGCCCAGCCAAGTCGCCTCTCGCACCAAAACCTGCCACGGCCACTCGCCGAACGTAGCGCCTTTCCCGCCGACGATCCTTCCATTCTTCATCAAAGGCCGAACACCACATTCTGGAACCGATCTTATGCAGTGATCAGGGAAAACAGAGTACACCGCCCATACTATCTGTCTAGGTATCCGAGCTTGGAGGCTATGGGGAATTATCATCTATGCATTTGTGAGTTCAAATGAATCTATGACATAACGAATTTTGCAGCCTCCTCCTCGTATTGGATAACAATGTAAATAGGAAATTGTCATTGGATTTAATTTGTAGATACAATATTATTTGGTGAATGGGGAATTATCATCATTTTTTTAAAAAAGATAATGGCTCAAAAGAAACAATAATAAAATCGTAGGACAAAAATAGTGTATCTGAAGGTAATTTTATATAATTTATTGAATTATGTATTATTGTCCTATGGCAGGAAATCGACGTCGAAAAGGATGTCAGCTGCCATTGGCCAAATCCGTCCAAGATGCCAACCAAACAAAACTTATTACAAAGCCCAGCACTGTTCAAGCTTGTGCATAGTGATAACATACCTAATTTACTTGATGAATAAATTAATTTAAATAATTAATTATTACCTAATTATTATTAATTAATCATGTGAATTATTCCTATTGTCACTGCTCCCGATGCGATCTCAGCGCACTCTTTTTCAGTTCAGTTCTTTTAGTGTGACAGAGGAAAGGGTTTGTCCAGAGCCTTTGGAATGACGCCTACTATTCAAACAGCTGGGTTTTTATTCCAAGTTCCAAAGAATGGTCTGTTTTGTTTCACTTCTAAACCTACATTTTTTATATGTAAATCACAATACACTCGACACAACAATATGTTGTTAATATTATACCTACGATAGTGAACTCAATTATCCGTGATGGGTAACCTGGTTCTAAATTGAGTTGCTGGACTGAATAAAGTAGTAATTAACGAATATTTTTGTCCAAGTGGATTTCTTTTTGGGGACTAAAATAGGGAAATGAGTTTTTTGGTGGTTGCCAGCTTCGGTACTTGAGGAACAGCGTAGTAGTAACGAAAATTGCTAATGTCCCTTTTCAGAATTGGATGTTTGTTACAATATTATTCGGTCCAACCATTCAATCGGGTTTCAAGCAGGTTGAGAAGTATTCTCGGTGTTAAGCACCATTTAAACTCGTCATGAGAAGAGTAATGAGGTCTGTTCCAATTAGCATTTCAATTCGAATAGTTCAACTGAGCAAAAAGTTCTGCGCTAAAATATTCGAATCGAACCTGCACATCCGCTAGTTACAACAGTCCTATATTATAGATTACCTACGACCTTCGACACTCGGTCGTGTTTGTTGTAAGTTCTTAGCTCTGCTGATTTTACCACGACATAATATCACTCTGTCAGCATTCACAATGTAGGTCTTCTGCCATCTTATTCTAACACCTTCTTGATACCTTGAGACATTTTGACACACTGAAAGGTAAAACGGAATAACCAAGTGTAGGTCTTGAACTACCATAATATGACATTTTACCAAAATTGTCACCTGCATAATTAGGATCTTACAGCCTCTATGATCGCCTAAAGAGACCTACGACAGGTTCTTCGTCCTATAGAAATTATTCCGGAACAACGTTGCTCCCACAACAAGTTGACTATTCGTCAGCCATCGCTGAGGTTCGAGAATGGTAAAATCTATAAAGCTTTGGTCTATAGAACTTTTTCGAATAATAATAGCAATAATTTTGTAATTTTATTTTGAGAAACACCAGTTTTGTTTTTTAGAAACAGCAATTGTGAGAATACGTCTACCACTAATGTCGGTTCCTGAAGTAAGGCTTGTCCTGACCAGATAACCTCTTTCTATCGATCATTGAGGATGATGCCTCAATTGAAGAGATTTCCACAAAACGGTATTTTGAACCATGGGGGAAAGGTTAGCTGTGAGTGACGATTAAAATAAATATGTCGGAATCATTTTTTGAAGTAAGTTTATTCTTATATGATCTGTATACATAAATGTGTGTTATACAGCTCGTGCAGTTTAGTAAGTTTTTACTGCGAAGTGCTCTTGAATAATACTTTTTCATCGATAAGTTGATCCAATAATAATTAGGTATTAAAAATGATCTAACTTCAAAAATTTGTTCGATTTTTATTTTTATTTTACAAAAGAAACAGTAAATATTAAATATTAAAAAACTAGTAACGAAGTATAGTCATGTATTTAATTAAAAACTTAAAGCTTTAAATCACAATTCAAATTTCACTACCATTAATATCCACTCGTTACAAATATTTTCACTCATTGACTATACATTTTATGTACTAATAGCGTACTTGAAACTCTACCTACAATATTTTTTTTATTTAGTTAGGGTTAGTTGGTTAATACATAGTATTATATGGGGAGAACAACCCTGGCCTCCAGGAACCGAATGTTAAAATTTAATTGTTTGAACACACTAAACACTAAATTTCTTCAAAATAATACTGTCATGTCACGAGCTTTTTTGATTTTGTTATCGAAAATGGAAATCTTCAAAAGCGTTTTAATACTTCATTACTTGAGATCTTTTGAGTTTCGTAGGTATGATCTCATTCGTTCGATAAAGACCAAGTTTGCTCGTCTGGATTTCGGGATACCTTCTTGGTGCAAAAAGTAATTATCTTATTGTCAGTGTTTAAAAATAAAGTTAGTTGATATAAATTCCAACGTGCAAAACCTCACTGTCAATAGGTACATAATACAGCTCAGCGATCCACTACATTCTATCGCTCATATTTTTATAAGTATTTGTTTACAAACAAACGCCTGTATATAAGCTTAAAGTCAATTTGATATTGTCATGTGAAAACGGGCATCGAACATAGTCAATTTAGTAGGTACCTGTTACTTCAAATGTTTTTGATCACGCAACTAAGACGTACGTGAACTTGGGAAAATTACATTGAATGTGAAAAGGGGGAAATGATTGGATACAATTAATCGAACAATTACTTCATTGAAATTTTTTTATCACTGTCTTAAAAAAAGAAGAAGGTATGGGGTGTGTCATGGGTCGATTTTTTTTTTTTTTTTACGTGTTTGTCTTGAATGCGTTCTCCTGATACCTATGGTGGTCCCCTTACTACTTACTGGATTTCGTTTCACGCCAGGAAAACAAATCAGTCCGCAATAAAATGAGTAAATTTAGCTGGTTTACTTTTTGAAGTCGATCCATTTATTTGTTGAAAATGTAGTCGTCGAGACCTTTTTCCAATAACATACTACCAATATAGTACCTATGTGGCAGAAACAGGCAATTAACCAGGGGTTTTGTCGCATAAGCAGAAACCCACATGACCGCTGGGTAGCCATGGTGAAGTACTTAACTAGCTCGACAGCACCGTTTTGCATGACCTTGAACTCGTGTCAATGATGACGGCACAGAAGAGCTACTCCTCTTTCAATACCTACCAGTTGTGCGGGTTTTTGCATACTCGTTCTTTGGTTCGTCTATAGACGAATTTATTCTACAGGTTTGACATAATTATAGTTCATATTATTATGAAGTAGGTACCTAGTTTGTAAGTAATTATGAAGTAGTTACCCATAACGTAGTTATTCCCCCTTTTGCAGATATTGAGGCAGTTTTGATCATTTCAACTTCTTCCACCCCCCCCCCCTCTCTCTCTCTCTCTCTCTCTCTCTCTCTCTTCAACTAATTTCTCATTTCTTGGGACTTCCAATAGGCAAGGCATTGGTAATATTGGGCGAGATTCTCCTGCTTTTATATCCTTCTTGATATTCGGACCATCGAAATATTTTGAAAATGTACCTATCAATTATGTATTGTATATTTTATCAATATTGATATAAGAAATATTTTGAAATTTTAAGCAAGAAAATGTTTTGATGATTTTACAGGTAAGTGTTTACTTTTTCACTCGTTTTAAGAACTTGAGACCAAGACAAGCAGGTGTCCTGTGTACCAATTTAATATCTTAATTTATGCCCCATTTACGGGGATGCGTTGAAAAGTTTCGATATAATTATCCACCGATTCAAACGCTAGAGAAGGAATAATCTTAAGTTGAAGCCTAGTCCTGTTTTTATATTACTATTGTATATAGTTACTCATCATTTTTAGTTTGAGAAGCTTACAAATTAATGATGGATTAATATAATATTATGGCATAATATCACACTTATATACGAGATATCGCACAAACTATAGGGTGATCTTTTTCGAGGGTCTTACCGAAGCAATTTAAATTTGATTTTACCTCTTTTGTAGTCGACTTCTGTGGTGGAGTAAGCGGGAGAGGTCTGGTATGTGTCCTCCAGAAATATTGTGGTCGTCGGGACTGGTCTCTTAGTCGTATAAGGCTTCTTAGTGGAGGACGGTCGGGGTGGCGGTCGTGTGATCAGTGGGAGAGTCGGTCTTGGTCGAGTAGGTGACGTCGTAGAATAATACGTCGTCGGTTTTTTCGACGGCTTTCTCGTCGGTTTTTTGGTCGTCGTACTCGGTCTTTTGACTGGAGGCGCGTACGAGCTTACAGTAACGTTATTTGTTGATTCTCCGTTGATCAAGACGTTTTCCAAATCTTCGAAATTTCCTTGTAGGCTCTGAACGATTTTTTCGACGAATTTGTGAACTTTGTTGTCAAGATTTTCGTCTTCGACTAAGGGTGGCGTGGTCTCTTCTTCGTGGTACACATTGGTGCTAGGTGTGTTCCAATGCACCACTTCAGGAGGGTAAGTTTGTGTCAGGTTCACGTATGGGTCTCGAACGGGAGGGAATGCAAACAGTTCGGTCGTATTTTGTAGATTGTCTTTGATCACCTGTGTCGGGGTGTTCGTATATGTGGGCCTATGGTGTGTAGTCCCAGTCGTCCCATGTGTGGTAATTTCGGGTTTGAGCGTGGTGAATAGTGGACCATGATTTGCCCCGTGATAAATTGGCTTGGCAGTAGCTGCTGCTGCGGGCTTGTATGTGACCACATCACCATCAGGGTTAACTGTTATTATCGTCCCTATAGGCGCTTGGATGGGCTTCTTTGTAGGATGCACAGGTCCCAATACAATCACCGTAGGAGCTGGTTCAGGTGTTGATTGTTGCTGCGGCTTTGGTGTAATACTAACTTGAAACCCTGGACCTTGCACATACTGTGTAGTTGTTGTCGGTTTCTTTGTGAATGACGTAGAGTACAATGGTTTTGTGTCTATTATTGTCGAGTATTGTGTGGTTGGTTTCTTCGTATAAATCGACTGTGGTTTTGAAGTGTAGTGCGAAGTTGGCTTTTGTGTTGTAACGTACGTCGTCAATGGTCTCTCACTGGAGTAATAAAGTTGGTTACTTTCCACAGTATAGTACGATGAATCTGGTTTAGATGATGCTTGATACGTAACGATAGGCTTCGGAGTGGTCTCATAATGCTGTATTGGATTGTAAGTAGAATACTGTGGCTTATGTGTGGAATACGTTGGTTTCGGAGTCGTTGGTGAGTACGTTGGTTTGGGTGACGTATAATATGGTTTCACTGTTGACTGAGTAAAATACTGGGTGGATGGAGTGTCGTAACTGGATTGTTGATTGGAACTTGAGAAATAAGTCGGTGGGTAAGTGGCAGTTGTGGAATGATAGTATGTAGTTGACGGAGTCTTGGAATCCACAGAAACCCAAGTGGACAGCGGCTGTTGTGTTGATACCTCTGCATTGTGAAGAGGTGCCGTTTCTTTTTGTGGAGTGGGATTCGTGTCTTCCAAAATTGACAGTATATGGTTGATTGAATCCGAATCCTGTGACACGGAACCTCCAGCTGATATAGTTGGGATTTGTACGAAGTTTTCTTCTGACAAAGATGTCCATGCTGGCCTTACTTTTGTTGTAAACCAGCTCTCTGTAGTTGACTTCCACACAGTGGACTTCTGTGGGTTTGTCGAATGGCGACTAGGAGGTGGAGGTGTGGCATCGGTTGCCACGTACAGTTCGGGTTGGGAATTGAAATCAAAATCCTCTGGCCGAACGATTTCATTGGCCATAGTGCCGTTTTCGTGAAACAGCACCGTTTCTGCCACTCCATGCACCGTTGACGACCCGGTCGAAGACGATATCACTTCGGCCAACGTCGTACTCCTCTGGGTCACGCCAGTCGGAGGTATCTCCATGGTGACGAAATTAGTGCCTGCTGGGAGCCGGCAACAGGCACCGAAAAGAAATCCATCCATGCAGGAACCAACGACTGTTCCGTTCTTCTTGGTGCACTCATAGTTGAACATGCACACGCCATGCGCTTTCCCATGAGCTGTGATATCTTTGCATCCTTTCGGCGCTATCCGATAGCCTCCGAATTTTCTTCCTGTAACAAAAGATAAAATAAGTTTGCCATTAGAATGAGTCTGAACCAATTCCACTACCCAAGTATAATACATACATGAAATAGGAAGGCAACCTATGAATTTTTATTTTTGTATGTATATAATATTGTATAATAATATACATACACTTTAAATAATGTTATCTCTGAGATTTTGTTTGTATCATTCTTCATGGCGTGTATATGAGGGGAAGGTAGGGGAAGCAAAATCCCTGGAAATTTGAACAAAATCGAATGAAAACTTTGGAAGATGTGGCTGTTACAAGGAAATGCGGACAGATAGACAGACATGGAACCAAATTTGTTCAGGAAGCTCTGAAACGTTGAATCCGAGTGGAAATTTCAATTTTGAACGACAACATTTTTTTCGATTTTCAAAGTGAAAACGAAGCTTCCGCTACCTTCAGTAGAGTCGGAAGCAATAACTACTTAACTTTTAAAATAAACAGCTCAAATTTGGTATTAGTATAAACGAATTAGCAGCACTACGAGAGAACTGCAGCTCCTGATCAAATTATAAGGTATCGAAGAATTTATTATCTCATTTCTCGTAGGATCCAAGTTCCTTCGCTACCCCTCGGGTAAATACGAGTACATCTAGTTTATTTTTACAGCTGCGGAATTCTGGCTGTTTCATTTCTAGAAGAGGTCATTTCAAGTCATCTGATCTACGCCGAACGTCAGTGTGTTTGCACAGGTTATCGTAAATATCTTATTTGCAGCGTCATTGCTCATTGATCTCTCAAAATGAGTCTTTTAGTTTTCTTACTTTTAGAGAAAAGTAAAACATGTCTAGAGAAGATTTATTATGCACTTCCGAAAAGTGGTAAAATCCATTATTTTAATACCTATTGTCTACTCGTTCCACAGTGATTTATGCGCATGGGTAACAATTTAGCGCTGTTGATCTCAAATTCGGATTTAGCAACCTCAAGACCCCCTAAAAACCAATTTTTCAACATTTTATATATATCTTTCCATATGTTCTCGACGGTGATTGCTGCAGTCAGTTACCCACACATTCACAGGTTTAAACATTAAACTTTTCTCACTGGTGTCATTACAGAATAATTTGAACGACGCAACGGGACTTTTTCATCTTGCTAAAAGCGGAGTTTTAATGGAAGAATAAGGGTGCTGTGCTAGTAAAATATCCTGTTGGGCTGTCATTCGAGAAAACAAATCGCTGGTCGGTCCACGAATATGGCGAAACAAATTAAGGTCGGTCAGTTTGTCAAAAATAAACCCCTGCTCAATCCCGACCCTTGGGAAATTCAAATTATTTTTCTTTTGGGCTTGCCCTAATGAAATGATAGCACGGTTGGGTGGTTTGCTTTTTACCGGAGCTCTGGTTAATGTATTCAGCGCCTCCTGACCCCCTAAGGAATGTAAATGGGTGAGCTTGGAGTTGAAAGTGGTCTGAGCCTATTCAAACAAAAGCTCCCCCAGTGGCTTAGTGTTTTCATTATATTCAACGTATAGGATGCAGCGACAAGTTCCATCGAAGATTCTCACGTTCCACCCACAGGCGAGAATGAGAGAACAGAAGTCCATTCATCTCAGATTTACTTGATTCACATGAGTACCTACAATCTCAAGGTATAGTCGCGTTGCGTCCTAGGTTGATACATAGTTAATAGGTACGTTATACTTCTGTACACATTCTATACTATTACCTGATGTGTACCCTACATGAATGGGTTGTGCCTGATTTCATCTATGTTATAGGTACGAATTCTACACATGCTAACCGAAGGGGTTGCTATGTAGAGATTTTGTTGGGTAAATTATCTTGCAATTATCAAAATGTATGGAATTTTAATTTCGATCTATATCGTAAATTGGTATTGATATTTTCGTCTGCTGGATGAATGCTATTCGTTTTTATTTGTCGGAATGCGGTTCCGGAATGGCGGAGAAGTGGAGTATTACCTACTTCCTTGCATTTAATAGCTGAAGTTTTGCTGATTTCCAGTGCACATGATCTAAATATAAGAAACATTATAAACATAATGTTTAAAATGAAAAGAAGAATTTTCAACATCCTGACTAAAAACAATGAATGATTGTATAAAAAGATAGCTCCAAAAAGTGCTACTGTAGTAGGACGCACACACATAAACAACATCTGGCTCACATTGTGTAGGTATTTATCTGCGAATGGTATGTTCATCTAATTGGTACCTACTCCAAAGAAAATTAGCGCTAATGAGTAACTCCCAATTAATCCATCCTGCTCCAATTTGACATTTCTGACCCTTAAAGTCAGATATCGCGAGGAACTGCTGAGCACAATAGCCACAATAAATCAACTGAACTGACTGAGGGTACTTCTTATCTTCCTCTGACGGCTCAGCGATAAATTAGGGGACCGTTATGTCAGTCAGAGGGATGCCCTGGTTCTGCATTGACGTATTTCACACCAAAACTCGCCCATTTTTTTCCCCTCTCTTTTTGGCGAACAAAGGACTTATGTTATCATTTCCGATGATCTGCACTAGCTCGTTCTTCTTTGGAAATAGGTAGCTACCTACATTCAAAAAAAATTCCACGTTAGGTTAAAGTTTTTTCAAGTCCATGAGACATGGCTACCGAAAATCCTATTGCAATGAAAATCATGGGGATTCATCTGGAGCTCCTAATTCCGATTTTGAGTAGTATTAGGCACATTAGATCATCAGAATTCGGTATTTACAGGAATTCACGTTTGTACCTGCGCAGAAGCTGCTATTGATGGGACCTGGTTGAAATTCATAGGTGACCCATCCAGGCCCCAATCCACACAAAAGTTAATCGAAATAAGGTTGAACTTGAAACGGTGGGATATTCTGTGTGTGGCAAGGAATCGCGGGCACTACACACACATACATACACCCACACATCCGCTCAGAAAGAGAACTAAATTTGTTCTGAAAGGTCTGAAAATAAAATGCGAGTGGAAATCTGGAAGAAAAAATGTTCACGTCTTGAAAATGAAATCAAAGCTTCCGCTCCCGTGGTGGACTCGGAGGCAATAACAAATGATAGGTTTAAATGTTCACTATCTTCGATTGATAAAATAGAAACAACATGATTTCTACTTTTCCATCGAAGAATTGATTAGAGCAATCAATTGACCCTTGGTGCAAAAGGAAGGAAAGAACTTTCCCGTAGAGTCTTTGTAGTTCCAATTTTAGCCACAAGCACCACCTTCCTTAGTTAGATATATATACGCAACAGAATGCGCTGACCTATTTCAATTTTCTGAATCTACAAATCGATAGTTGCAGCTAAAAAATCGATTAGAGCTGGATATCGATTCCAAACATCGCTGTGGTAATAGTCGAAACTAATATCTTGCGCTTTCAGGGGAAAGCATGTAGTCAACATAGGAACCAAAAAGCCTTAAAGAGTTAAAATACCAAAAAATATCAATCTATTAAAAATACCAAAAATAGCACTGAAATAAATCGTTAAGGGCCATACTTCAAAATTTTTTAACCATCAAAGAGTTACCCGTACTGGTAAAGGATTCATTACCTGAGGTGACCTAAGCTCTACGAAAGAATGCGTCAGTGGAAAAATGCATCGAGTAGGTATGTATCTACACGAACTGAGGGATCAATGATTCAAGGCATTGAGGATCCAGGTTATGAAGGCGAACAAACCCCCCCAACCGGACTGAATGGTCCGTGACCTTATTCCATGGAGGAAGGAGCGTCATATGAGTCACGAAGAAAGTGCCTTCAGCCGTGTGGTACCGTTTATTTCATTTCGCTTTATGAGGTGTTTCAAGTGCGAAACTTCCACACTTTTTCAGCCAGCGGGTGAACGCCCATTCTGTAGACTCATCGGGGCAATTTTAGAGGTGATGCAGGCCTGTCGATAACCACCGATGCCAGTTCGAAAGCCCTCAATGAGATTTTAAGCGTTTGAATGCTCTCTCAGAGTCAATTCGCAGTATAGGTACCATTCGTGTTGAAGCTATGGCGTTTCGATTTTTTTAAATGTTTAACAAGCTGATTATCCAGACAATGGAGAAGTCCAATAAGATACCTATTGCAAATAGCTGAATGATATTAAATTACCACAATATACCTAAAAGTATATTGAAAATAAAATGATCGCGTGCAATAAACAACAGTAGGTAACTAGAATTATATTGTCATTATCATTGTGGTTCCTGTAGTTCACATGCTTATTGAATGCATGTAAGTACGACCTAACTGAAGATATTCATAAGGCAAAGCACGATATATTACAACAAATTTGGCTCACTGTGGTTTTCGAGAGCCTGCTGTATCTTTTTGCCGGAGAATTATGGGGAGTTTGCACCAGTCTGTGGACTTAAATGGATCGACAACGGCTGCAACTTCCATACCTTGTGGTGTAATGATGGGGCCTATCTAAGGCCCTAGTTTTTTAAATGCATCAATGATATTGGTTACCACTTGGACAGACATTTGATCCTTTTCGAAGATGGTATGACTGATGTGTTCAAGGCTCCACGGATCTACTCAGCTCGAATAGATGATACTGTGGAAGCCTTTAATCAGACTGGTAAATTCCCTCCTGAATTCTGGCGAGACTCAGAACGTTCAGTTCTGGCTGGATGGAAAACTCAATGACTCTGTAGTCCTCTTTGAGACTGAGTATTAATAATAGACTATCCTGTAGCTTTCACATCAGCGCTTTGTACCCTGAGCAGCCATTTTAATGCTATCAGGCCAGGCTTGTTCTTCCTACATTCTGTACTCCCTTTACCCTACTCTTATCTCGATGGTAGAAAATCCCCATTATACAATATGTACCTCATGCAATAAAACGTTTCATTTCATATATACGAGTAGGTACCTACATTTTAACTATATACAAATCAACGTTATGAACGCGAAGAAGCTACGTGTTACACCCTCCAGGTAGATATTCCTTGCTCAGCACTCTTTCAGTTTGTTGTATGTAAATAAATATTTTATGCTGGCAGTAAATATTACTGGAGATTTTCCATGTGTGAATGGCTCATTTGAGCCCCATAAACCGTCTGAATAGTATCATTGCCTTCAAGTCAGTGGTTTAGCGCCCTCTCCCTCGCCCCCCAAAAAAGGCGTTCGCACGAACATGTGACAGGAGTGAAAGCGTTTGTACAAGCACGGAAGATTGAGGGCAGTAAAAAATTTCCGAGTATTTAAACTAGTTGGGTCGGAGCTTGAAAATGGAGAGACCTTCCAAACAACGGATGTAAATGAGAATCGGAGAAAGCTGTGAGGGGCTTATTGTGGTGGAAATGTAAGCCTTACAATGTGGCTCTACCGGCTGTCAGACGCTACACGCGAACTGTTTGATCTTTTTCTAGAAATGAAAAGAAATGCGAAAAAAGGATATATGAAAGCACGACGAAGAGACGAACGGCGATGGAAAATGTATCGTTTGAAAAGGTTCAGAAAGCAGTTTTGGCTGCGTTAATTCATTTACATCCCCTTTGAGGTTTGCGAGGTGAATGCTGTTGAGTGAAAAGCAGCGGCCCGTACATCATTTCGTTATTTGGAGCACGTAGAAAAGTTCGCGAGCTTCCCTGGAAAAGTTGGATGCGATAGAGGTGTAAGCCAGTTTGTGCAGGTTCATTGTTCGTGAGCAATTTATAAAAGGCTGAGATTCGGAGGTTGGATGAAAACAAAACACCCTGAAAGCATCATGAACTGGATGTGTCCGAGTATATAATAGCTAAAGTCGTTTAAAAGTGCGAGTAAAGATGTAAGAAAGGGTATAATTACAGTAAACGATATTTCATCATCTTCTAGAAACTCGAAACAACCCATCAGAGTCGACACTAGATAGAAAATCTTTGCTACAAGGAGTTGTCGTCAAGATCCATCCCTCTGGGTTGACATACATACCGGATTTTCAGGACACCGTTCTCCCATATTTCCTGTTCCCAAAGTCCTGTTTTCTCTATTTGTCCGGTGTTCCATCATTCGTCACTTCGTGGATCACTATTTGTTATGTAGATTTTTGTCACTTTTATCGACAAATTTATGACCTCAAGAACGGTATATGAATTCTGAATTTGTGCCGAAATTGGATTAGGTAGTAATCACAAGAGTTTTTTTTAACCGTTTTTTTTAAATTTTTTATTTTTTAAATTTTTATTTAATTTTTTAATTTTTAATTAAAAAATAAAAAATTTTTAACCATTCGAATTTTATAGAAAAGGATTGGAGTTTTTCGAATAAAATGTTGTCGTAGAAGTTGATAAATCAAAAACCATCCAAATGTCTCATTTAATACCTTATCACATTCTTTAGAGCCATTATAGATTTTGCTCTTGGATATCACCTTATCAGATTTTAGCTAGGTGATAAGCCGAGGAATAATTACCTGAAACACGAATGAGAAGATTGCCTCATTTCAGTTTTTGAGCCGTTTGTGGATGTCCTTTGAGTGGATTATTATGGGTCTTTCTTAGACTCAGGAGTATTTCACCCTTTTGAAATGAGTTATTTACATTTGTTTCCGAAAATTGATCAGATAAGAGAAATGTTAATTTTTATTGGATGTCATTAATTTATCAGCCTATCAACTCTTATAAAAGGATATTGAAGAAATATCTACAGAAACATCTGGTGCGAGGCTTCACACTACTTTCTCAGCTGTATTTGGCCCCCAATCTATTTTTGTGAGGATGAGGGGTATTGGAACTTGTTTCTACTTGTTAGAAGAGTAAGTCCTATGAATTTCATCAAAATCTTCAGAGCAGTTTAGGAGAAAAGCTAAAAATGGGCGCCTAATTGGAATATCCCCCCCCTAATAATTGACCTGGAGGGCTGAAATTCTTAGGGTCTCATCCTCAGACATGTAGAAACCAATCCTCGACATCGGAATTCTTTTATCATTTTCGTAGGGGCCGCAATCGTGATCGTACACATACGTACACACACACACACATACATACAATTTACATACGGACTTACATACACTTTTCCAAAACGTCGAGAAGATTGATCAGATTTCTATTTGGACCAGTTAAAGGTGGAGTTTCATAAATTGGGTTTTCTGCTGATCGCAATACTTTCCATTCACCTTCAGGCGGGCTGAGGAAAGTAAAAAGGAACTTATTGTGTGCCTGGTATTGCTTCCTCACTACCGAAGGTAGGAAGCTATGTATTCGTACAAAAAAAAAGTTTTGTACTCCAAAACCTAAATTCCCTTTTTTTACACGTTTCATAGTTTTCTGAAATATTTGGGTTCCGTGTCTGTATGTCAGTCTGTCTGTAGTCCATTCCTTTTCCCTGGCAAAACTATAAGAAGTTAAGGTCCGAATTTGATGAAATTTTCAGGGATTTAGTGCGGGGTTTTTAGAATTTGTGCGGGTTAGCTCCGAGACGGCCCGCTATGATTTTCATCGTCGTCGGACCACCAGTAGTGTTCACATGCGCAAAAGTGAATTTCCTGAATCCCCGGTATCTCAGTTCCTAATGGACGAATTCTTTCAGTTTCAGAGTGTAGTTGGAGGCTGACTCCAAGACAATACCTATAGCTTTCGCTACACTTGGATGAGTGATGGCTACTGCGCATGCACAAACCTGACATTTATTTTCATAGGCATAACTCCAGAACTATTCTACTAATTTCCCTGAATTGGTCACTAACTGATTCTATACATCCATGTTCCGAAATTGAGGAAGCTATACTGCCCAACCAACTTGGCAGATGTTTTTAACTGTGGTTGAACCTATTGTATTTGTTGTTATTTAACTTGTCATATTATGTAAATACTTACTTTTATTGTGTTACATGTGTTTGTGGCTAATACATATCACTATTATTATTATTAATTAGGTTCATTTGGGTCCCGTAGGTATTTTATAGTCTGGGCGTTGGTGACCCTGGGACGCACGAAGGGATCCACCGAGTACTGAAGTTCCGGCTTTCTCTCACTAAAGGCGCCGGGCTTTGAAAACTTGACCTTATGTTTTTCCTTCTTTTTCTCTCAACCGTAATGAGAGAGCATTCATCATTGATTCGTGAGACCTATGAATGGAGTGACACTCGAGATGAGTTGGTGTAATATTACCGGTGAAAGGAGTACGCGGGGTTGGAATCCATTAGGAATAAGTGATGGAAAAATTGTAAGAAAATTCCCGTTGCGTCATTCCATTCGGTCGAGAATATACTGTAATCCTCTTCGTCGGATTACTTCTTCTTGACTACGGATTAAACGGTGACGTAAATATTCTTTAACACTCTCGCCTAAAAATACTATACCTTCCACGCTTTCATATAAAAATATCTGTTGGGTGCTCTCGGACTTTTAGGTCTAGTAGGTACTTTTATAGGAGTGTAAGTTCTCGTTTCTATTCGAATTGTAATTTTCGAATCCTTTGCCAGAAAACTAGTTGGTATTTGCAACGAATGGCTACTCTGAATAACTACGTACTTATTAAAAATACATTGTTTGGATAAGTATCATCTCTAATTAATCTATTCACTTTAGAACACGAAGGAGGGAAGAGTAGGAATTGCTATGTTAAAACCCCGTGACCAATAGAAAAAAAAGCCGCAAATTATTACACAACGGTTTATTATTTTCTGTATAGATCCCCCATCTACAAAGATCCGATTGACATAAAATACCCACATACCCTGAGGTTCACAATCATCTCTTGGCGACAATGAGTAGGTACCTTCTTGCAATTATTATTATCGGAGAGTTGTATCATTCATTCTTAATGAAATTCGGTAACTAAGGAAGCTTCTGAAAGTAAACAACAAACTTGGTTCGGAGGAATCGAAAGAAAGTTGCATTTGAACAACTGATATTTCAACGGAGATTTTGCCTACTCAGGAAGAAATGCGATTCACACTCGTGTTTCTGCTCTTTTTTTCGTTCAACCATTAAGTCCTTACAGAGAGCGAATGGTTGGTCCTAAAACGCTCCGCAAGGAGTCATTCGACGCTAAAAATTGTGTTCTGTTCGAAATTGAAGGAAAAAA
>JAEMON010000006.1:14742164-14756737 GCA_030264115.1 Lygus lineolaris | reverse complement strand
TTTTTTTTTTTTTTTTTTTTTTTTTTCGTGCCCGACTCCAAAGGTTCATTATTGAAACTAATAAACCAATAGGTATAGTTTCAAAAGTTGAGTTGGGATTTTGTGATATCCTTAATGTTTCAATTTTTAAATCAAATGACATTTATTGAGATTTTCAAATAAGAAAAAATCAGCTTTTTGGCTTTCTCTCAGCGTGTTTGTGAATCTCAGACTGACTTTCAGTAAGCGCTCGGTTCAAGTCGTGGATATAATAATATGAGGAATAAATGAAGACAAGTTTAAGTCCATATTTCTGAAAACAATCGTTTTAACCAATATCCCAAAGAGATTCTAAGGGACAAAATATTGTCTTCTGCATATGGTGATGTTATAAAGGATTCTTTTTGAAAAATTTCAAGCTGATTTCGAGTAGGTATACATGATGATCCTATACCAAAAATAGCTAAGAAGCTACGCATTGAACGAACACCTATGAAATTCACGTTTTTCTTTAGGGGAGAAGGGGCACATTTCCAAAGTTTGCGTGGGTTGGGGCTCGGCTAATCGTAGTTACGCCACTGATTCAGAAGGAACCCTCCAGGGAGATAACAACTAAGGCACTGAAGAAGCCAGTTTCTGGAGAACAACGTTGGGGACAAAAATTACAGAGACAAAAGCCCTCGATATGTTTCGGGTTTGACGTACGTAGACGGAATTCCGCGAAAGGAATGAACTTGGAAAGTGTAATCTAGAGTTGATGGTGATCATTGGAGAAAATTGATCTATACAGTTTTTTAAGTAACGATTCCACAATTAGACATGATTAATTTTATAATTTTTGGGAATTTTAAAGTATTCTATGAGTTATCTTAAAATCACGCCGGACCGTGATGGATCTGTCTTCATTTTCATCGAATCCATCCGGATTGAAAACTCTGCTAGGTCGGAAGCCTGGAGGTTTCCAAGTGATTTGAACCTTCATCCATTGAACATTGAATAGACGCCGCCTTTACTCGACCCCCAAAGGGACGGAGCTCCTTTGAGAAAAGACCGGGCTCTAAGGCTAAATATTTTATCTGTTAATTCTGGTTCGAATTGTTGATGGAGCCAAGCTGAGGGCTCTGCTTAAGTGCCTGCCATCCTCACACTGCCAGAACCCGGTGGGTTGAAAATTTCCAAGTTTCACGATGTCAAGAGTGTTACCTTACGTTATTAACGCTTTTCCGCGTATTCCCCGCCCCTTTTCTCACAACTTCCCCTTGAGAAACGTAGCTGAATATTGTTTTTAGAATGTAACTTCGAATACGTTCTCTTGAGTCATTCGAGATCTCTGGAACTTCTAATGATACCTTTGCTCTTCTGTCAACATAAACCGACTAATGAAGTGGCCAACCCTAAAGCATCCCTTGAAGAACATCCAGCAGAATGGAATCAAATAAGTTTATATGAACCTACATTATTTGAAGTCACTCACTACGAGCATTCGATGGGTATATTCGGTCGTTTCCAAAATTCCAAAGACGCAAATCGGAGTTATTTCAAGTCGGATATTTCAAGAAAATGTCGATAGCGTTTATTGCGTTACCCAGTCATAGGTACTTATACAGATATTTTCAGTTGAGTAGCTACTTACGCCAATACTACTTCATCAGAACTTTTATTGACCTTTCTCTTTGCATAGACTTTTAAGTTATATAGTTTAGTTATAGCTAGGTTCCTCAATGTAATTCATCCTTTTTATGAGGCTAAATTTATTTACGTGTACTGGCTGAACCTTTGGTATAGTGAAGGTTAAGTAGTTTACAGGTATTTACAAACGTAGTGTATAGGTACTTTTATTTTCTTAGCAATATATTTATTTCACCACGTTAGCTATATGCAGTTGAAAGTTGTAATATCAAAGTGAATAAAAATGTTAAAATCGGATAGATAATAAATAATACTTGAAGAGAATTCTATTGAAAAAAACTCGGTTTAGTTCAATCATAGTTCTGAAATACTGCTCCAGTGAATGAATGTCAGGTGAAAATCCTGAATATTTACTTCGAAATGCTGGTAATTCAACTCTTGGTGGGCGACTAAAAACATAATATCTTTAGAAAGTGGGAGCATTTTAGAGCTCAACGACATGGATTACCTTAAGTATTACAATTAATATTCACCATAGAGAGAGATGGTAGGTACATAGTAGTTAATGTTATAGACTCTAAGGGCACTCTAAAATATGTACAAACCTTTAGACCATAGGTAGAGGTCGGTAGTGATTTTCATAATTTTAAATGAAATCGCATGATGTACGGTTCTTTATATTTTGAATATATTACAATTTTACCGTATCTATTATACTGTGTACCTTCCACATCGTTTCAAGAATTTATTATAATCTCTTACCATGGCATTATATTGAACGTTTTCAGTCTACAGCGTTTAGAAAATGTGAACTCCCATTGTTCATTCCTTGAAGGTGACTGACAGTAACGGCTAGCTTCAAGAACCACTCAAAATGGATCAATATGCCAAATCTTAATTTTGGTCCACGGTAGGTATGCATTAAATAAAGGCCGAGGGAGTCATGTTTACAGTTTTTCTGAGCCAATTCTTCGCCGATTTTTTTTTTTTTTTTTTTTTTTTTGCGGCATTGTTCTTGTTATTCAATTCTCCAGAGAGTTCAGCTATGCATTATTCCAATTTCGTGATTTTGAATTTTTCACGACCTTTTTTAAGTCATAAAGTTACCCCATCACCCTGGAAAATTACAAAATAGGAAGGATGCCACCAACTGTAACAACATCCGTCGTTATTTGGCTGAGAGAAATGGGAAAAACTCGTCAATGATAAAATGGTGAAAGGAAGGAACTCTTAGTACGCCGAATTTCATCATTTTGATCCATGGTAGGTATCCTCATCTAACAAGTTCAAGGTTTGTTCTGTTTGGCTTTTATGTGTTATTTGATGGGAATTCATCTTATAAAAGTAGTGACCGACGGGTTTTTTTTTAATTCTAAATACGGAACAAGTATCTCGAAACAAAACTTCCAAGGGGGAGGTCAATATGGTTTCCTCCTTGCTCGAGCCAAGCTCACGTCCTCAACACTGGCCCATCACTCGTGTAGCCCGGATAGTTTTATAATCAAAGCTTAGTCTGCAAGCTTACGAAACTTCTTCTTATCGTGAAACAATAATGATTCAATACTTATTACCTACTGACGAACGTGTTTACTCGGGTATTGTTCATTCTATAGGTGGAAGAACAGGATACAGATGTCTAACCTGAACTATAACCCGGGCAAGATCTTTGCTAACGTTTTACAAAAAAAAAAAAACCTCGTGGAAATTGGTGCTACCGTTTCGAGGATGATAAACACTAACTAACAGACAGAAACAATATATTACAATGAATAAGGTACGAGTATTATAATATGGCTCCCTAGTCTATATCGGCCATGCTAGTTATATGCCTTTGTATAACTAGTCAAGCATATTTATCTGTGTTTATCTATATGTTTGTTTTATAATCACACTCGATCGGCAAACTCAAATTTGCATACGTTTTTTCCGAAAACGATGGTAAGCTACCTGGCCAGGTAATAGTGTGTCATGGTATATTTATATTAATATACTAATAGGGTGGTCCTCTGATCACTTCTCTCACCTGTAATCAACGGATTATTAGTCAGATGTTCCGTATATTTTTCAATCACAGGTGAACAGTGGTTTTACCTACTCTAAAACTATCCGTACTGAGCACGGCAAGGAATAATATACCAGAACGCGTCAGGCTACCCGCACACATTACATTATTAACCTAACCGACTATATACGCATTTCTACCTACTCCATGGGTTTTCTCTAAATAATAATGTACATCGTATTGGTTCTGTCAAAAAATTCTCGAATTGATGGATTGAAGTATAATGAACCTAATACGCTACCCTAAAATCCTCTCAGTAGGTACGACCAATAGCCCTTTTGTTGTTCAAATTCCCGTTATCCTCGAGTCAGAGGTTATTCATCACTGAGGTCACACGTCAAGCCTCCGCAAAACAGAATAGATGGTCGCTCCTTTGTGTCTCCGGTCCCATAAAAGTTACATCAGTCATATCAGAATTCGCACATTCTACCAGCCTGTATGCAAAACTGACGGAATGACAACAAACTATTTGCAATGGAACTTGACAGTTTAGTTTTTTTTTTTTTTAATACAAACTTTTGTTCCCTCGGGTTCGGGATATGACGTCACATTGGAAGATATCATACCTCATACGTCATCACTTTCTACCGCCATATTTCTTCTGCTAATGATGGAAAGTCGACTATCAGAATTAGGAGCACAATCAAGGAATAACGTTTTCGTTGTGTCTCTTTGTATACAAACTCTTTTTTGTGCGCAACGCATTTTGCTTCAGATTCTACAAAAAATAGCGGTAGCTTTTGTTTTCACATTGAAAATCGGAAAACATTTTGGGCTCCGAAATTGGATTTTCCACTCTCATTTCACATTTCAGACCTTCCTAAAAAAATTTGGTTTCGTGCCTATCTGTCGGTCAGTCTGTCTGTCAGCATTTCCTTGTTAAAACCATAATATATCTTCCAGAGTTTCCATCCGATTTTGTTCAAATTTCCAGGGATTACGCGGGTAGGGCCCCTTGAGCGCCCATATGAATTTCATCATGATTGAATCAACGGGATGCTCCACAGCATGCGCTAATGTAAATTTCGTTCAAGATTATATTGATATTTTGTCTAAAATGACAAACATCAATACACGATCTAGAGTTTTGAACCTACACAATATTGTATACCACATTTTCTTGGAGGCGAGGAAGCTATGTGCCATTTCGACTTGGCAGAGTATTTTATGTGTGAGGTCTTCATTTAATAAGTACAACAGTCTTTGGTTTGATCTTGTGAAAATGCTTGCTTCATGAACGTTATAGCTTTGAACAACTTAATTTATTATCCACATTTACACATGTGATCAACATCATTCGTACCTAATATGGATGAATAACCGAGGATGGATCAAATTTTTTGAACGTACTTGTCAAAATCTCCCGGCTTGCATCTACCTTCAAAGCTCTGGGGAAATCGGTCGAATTGGCAGGTTAAGCTTACAAGTCTATAGTATACTTACTAGACAAGAGCACATCTAGGTGCCAGGTCTCACTATATGAGGATTATTCTACCCATCATTCGAGTGTTTTATGAAGAAGTAATGAATTATGAGTGGTTAAACATCTTTATGCGTGATTATGAGTTTTTAAAATTTTATCGGAATTCATCCTCTGAGTGCCTCAATCGCTCAGACCGATCCTGAAAATGACAGTTTGAAAAATAAAGAGAGGTAAATTAGTAGAGGTCTCGATCGGCTATTAATTAAGAGGTGCTTGACACCCACCGAGCTATCGTATAGGTAGTCCATAATTTCGGATTACACCCACGGCCTCGCTATGTTCGTGCCGCCACACTCACATGATAACGTGTAATGAGAGGTTATCCTGATGGTGGCTCGACCTTTTGTTTGTTATCGTAACACAGACCGCTCGAATGAGGATGGTTGAAATTCACCTTCCAAATAATATTAGACGAAGCACGATACAAATACGATTTATCACTCGTCTTTTTATTAATGGATATAAATATAATTATTATTATCACTTTTTTGGACATAAATGTAATTATTATAGTCCTACGCGATGAATAAGATAAAAGTTTCCTTTGTGTTTATTATTTTCTTCAATCTAAGATATTCTTTTCGGTTTATAATAAGCATAGTCCTTCTTCCACGTCTACCAAGGCAGCCGAAGCTTTGTTTTCACAGGGTTGAAAATTTCCTACTTTAAAAGCAAGTTTCAACTCCTATTCATACCATCCTGAATAAATTTGGTTCCACTTGTGTCTATTGGTCAGTCCAGTGTGTTTCCGCGAATCCTTGCAACAATAAGGATACTACGAGACAGGCACATCACAAGATACAAGCTTCAAGTGCCTTCGACTATTCTTCAAATTAAAAAATAAAATGAAATAAAATAATTACTACGGGTTAGGCCGTAGATGGTTCCCTGTAAATCTCATCGCCGTTAGAACAGCACAATACAAAGGCAGGCTGTGTGCATGAAATGATTACAACACGGATAACTCCCATCTATGAACCACAATACGTTAAAAATTGACTAACAGAGTGAAGTTAATAGATGTGTACATATATACAGTTGTAACAATACAGATGATTAAAAACAAATGGATAACTCCCACGATTTATAATTGTTGGAACAATATTAGGTACTGCGCACGCGCACATATACCTATCTTCAAAAACTGGCCTGGCCCCGAGAAGTTCTCTTGGACAAATCTCAAATTAATCAAACTAATCGATTTATACTAGTCAGATCTAGCCGAAATTTGACTAGAGGTTTATTACTGGCTCACATTATTTTATGCCTCTAATGCAATTATCTAAACACTCACAATAATGAAGATCACAAGCAAACTATATTACCTACCACATCCGGTTGGCAGACTTTCTTTGATTGCTATTAACCGTTCTCCAATAATTTATTGATCAGAACACAATCCGAACAATGGATTCAACGCGACGCGGATCACATAATGTATTATTATAGATTTTAAATGGGGATATTGAAGGATGTGATGATATTTCAGTTTTATATTTATTACAGTTTAAAAAAAGTTTATTACCTACCTTGGGCGTCGTTTTCTTGGTAAATGGCGGTGAAAGAGAGGACTCGGGGAGGGGGGAGAACGAACGCAAACCAGAAGCAGTACAAGAGCCGAGAGATCGTCCACCCCATCCTTCTCCGCTTCTGGAAATGAATAAAAAAAGTATCCAGTGAATTCACATTATAGAATGGACGAATGAATAAATCCACAGAGAGAAAAAAGCAAAATGATAATACAGTAACTAATTATAAAAAAACACTAGTGTAAAAATACCCGAGAAAGAAACGACCTCTCACATTCGCGAATCACAGGGTTGGAAAAATTTTGCGTTGAGATCTAACTACCCAGATAAATTAGATAATTTAAAGAAAATAATTGGAGAAACATAAACATTAAACCATAATGAACATGAGATTTTTCTGGAACGTAGGTACAGTGGCGGCTGGTGATCTGTGTTAGGACTGGGGCGTAATATAATATTATATTTTCCTGAGATAAGTAGAGGGGATGACGGAATGTTAGGTAGGGGGGAGGGGGTTGTATTTGGTAGTTAGGTACCTTAAATAGGTAAGTATCCATACTGTGGGCCTTTATTTGTTTAAACGAATAGAACCAAAGAATAGGAAAGGAAGTGCAGCTCAATTGGACCAAAAAGGTGAACAAAAACAAAGAGGCTTATTTCGTTTGGGAAGAAAGTAATTTTGGAGGGATTTGAAAAGCAGTTCCATGAAATCTTCCAGTTGTTGTATATTATAATATTGGGATCAACGTTTCCGAATCGTAGGTGTTGGGTTATTAATTGTGAAGAGCAAAAAATCGTTCCTTAACTTTATTACTGTTGGATGGTCGTGGCGAAGAGGCTGGATCCTGGAATGAATACTTGAAGAATTCGGTTGAAATGGTCGTGGAGGTTCATGAGGAGGAAAAGTCACAGGCCCGGGAAGAAAGCAGGGGAACGAACGAAGTCGCGATGGTCAGATATGCCAAACTGTGTCTGGAAGAAAGAGGCGGAAACAGTGGAGTGGATGTGGTTGACAGTAAGGACTGGAGCTCGTTGAGATCGTGGCTAGTGCTCCTTGCGTCTTCAATTTTCTGCAATCCCCTGGAGTTCAACCATGGAACCTATCCAGGAGTTGATGAGGACTTGGAGGAATGCCTGCGGTGGAGTTGGCGGAACCATGTTTGCTATGAAGTAGGATGGACGACGTCAGACGGCATCCGTTTGATCCTGGTGGCTTGCCGCTCAAGAGAAGGAGTCCAAAACTGAAGACATAACCGGAGTAGTTTGGTTCCCGCGGAGGAGGATGTCACGGACAGGAAGTCACCTCCAGTGGTTATTATTGAATTTACCATCCGTTTTGTTGAATCTTATTAGTTCTATTCTAAACTTTCAAAAATAAAAGTTTGCTCTCCAAGTGCCAAAGATCTCCTTACTACTTTCCCGCCCCGTGAGTAACAATTACCAATTAAATACCGATATATTACCGTGAATTGTATTTTAGAAGCACAATCAGTTGTTTCATCTGCCTCAACGGATAGATATTTGGACCTAGCTATTTCTTCTTTTATTACTTTTTGGCACATATAAAAAATATAGTCAAGTAACCCATTTTTGGTAGTTTTAGGGGTCCCTTTAAAAATAAGTAGTAGCTTTCTCTATAAGTGAGATCCAAAAATGTAATCAGTTTTGTCACCAAACCCAAGAAAATTCCTCTGTTCAAAGAACTTTCTCTCTCATTGTGAACCCTCAAAACCTGGTGGTGGTTTCGTCAAATCACAATACTTCATACATTTCATTTTCGGTCTGAACTGAACCTATCGACCGAACTAAGAAAGGACATTACCTATTTAGTTGAACCCAAAAGTTATGGCAGTCTCGATTCAAACTTGGTACATTTGAATGTCAGTCAAAGTTTTCGTTTGTGAGGACCCAATTCCATCAACACGGAGTGGAGCAATCCAGAGGGTCTATTTGCAAAGGAGAACACGCGGGAGAAAACCGTGGGAGTTCGAAGCCTGTATTTTCAGTGTAAATAATCTCGCCTTATGCGGCGGCTTCGGCGATGGAAAGGTCAATGGGGTGTAAACATCATTGAATACCTTTCAGAGATTCAGAGTTTGTTCATTCTGTGTGTAGCAGAGACCCCACCCCCTCGAATAGGTAAGAAACTCCTTGAGGCTTTGTAGAACAATTATTATTGGTTTTGAAGAACAATGCTATCTTACAAGTATAATTATACACATATATGTATATAGGTTTCCCAAGTCAGATTGAGAATTTTCCAAATCAAATTGAGAATTTTCCAAATCAAATTGAGAACTTTCCAAATCAAATTGAGAACTTTCCAAAGCAAATTGTGAATTTTCCAAATCAAATTGAGAACTCAGAACTTTTTTTTGACACAGGTATATTTTGTAGAAGAGACGAGAAAGATGGGTAATGCAAGATGGAAATGGATCCATTCATTTTTTTTAAGTTCATATTAAAATTACGAAAAAGTGCAGAAATTGAGATACATGAATTAAAATTCATATCTT
Source organism: Lygus lineolaris (assembly GCA_030264115.1). NCBI lineage: Eukaryota > Metazoa > Arthropoda > Insecta > Hemiptera > Miridae > Lygus > Lygus lineolaris. The sequence goes on along the minus strand of JAEMON010000006.1, from coordinate 14,747,539 downwards.
TAAGAAAAAATTTAAAATGAAATTAAAGAACGGCACTTTTAGTGAAGTGGAATTCCAGCAGCTGCCTCGGGAAGTTGTATCATCATATCCAAGACCCAATTTGAGGGTCCTAATAGTTCCTACCCCTTCAGATATGACATCTGACAGGATTTGTTGTTGCCCTTCAGATTCACTCAGTACATTTCTGACGTACATTTTGGTTTTTGAAAAAGCCTTTTCGGCCAGGTTGAGTTGAGGTGAATGAGGTGGTAGGTACTTAACTGAGAAATCCCTTCCAAAAATTGACATGTTGTTTATTGTTTCCAACCATCTGGACAAAGGTAGGTAGCGACAATGTGAGGGACAATGTGAGGGAAGGGGCTGCAGATGGGTAAAGTGCAATATAGGATAGATAAGTGGGCAGTTCGGTTGATGTGATACCTACCAAGGTAGCTGACATCCGATTTCTTTGATAAATACTAACGGATAATCACTGTTCGTAGTTTCGCCATTAAAAATGAAAATTTCTCAATTTGATTTGGAAAATTCTCAATTTGATTTGGAAAGTTCCCTATTTGATTTGGAAAATTCTCTATTTGATTTGGAAAATCCTCAATCTGACTTGAAAAACCTATATAAGTAATGCACACGTTTATGACTTGGATTTAAATTTATGTTATTATTGGTTCACTGCAGTCAGATATTTTGTTGCAGTCGATTTGTAGTAGTTTTTGCAAGACCCGCTTGTATTTTCCTCGTGTCATGAAAGAATAGCTAAAAATCATGTTTATCTGTACAACAACTTATTAAGAACTTTTAACATTCCGGTAAGCCGTGAGGACACACATAATATATACCGTTTCCATTATTGTTATTCTGGGTTATGGAACCAAGAAAACCGCACAGTTGCAAATATATACATACAAATGTACACCATATCATGTATCATCGTATATCGACTTACTACAAAGTTTACTTACTCATCATATCTCTTCCTCGATGACATGAAACTGATTTACGTACTTAGTTTCCAGACAAAAGACCTTTGGCGGAGCTTGATATTCTTAAATTAATCGAAGAAAACATTCACTTGTGAACATGTACAGCAGTCCAGAACTACCTCTGCATTTTGAACCCATCAGCATAATTATTATAACACAAGATTTTGATTTTCCTTCAAAATTCATACAGACTTCATAAGACTTTACCTTCAAATAATTCCTATCGATTTCCTACTAAACAAAATCATCTCCCAATGTTCTATGACCGGACTTAATTTAGCAAATGAGGCTTTCAGATAGTATAATAGTATAGTAATGTAAACAAGTAGTTAATGAATATTGCTCTTCTAAACTTTGGGTCTTCCTCCCCTCCCCCCTAGAATATTGAGAATATATATTCGGTAGGTATATTATGATTCACAATATTATGTATAAAGATACCTAGTACAAGCAAAAGCTGCTAGAATAGAAACATATATATGGTTTCCTGCACTCAAACTTTTGTTCCACAGAAAGAACGTTGAAACTGTAAAGACTCCAATTTATGCATGGTGACGGCTGAAACGGCACTCTCCAGGTTTGGGAGACTCTTGGGGAATTCAATTGTCTCTCCAGAAATGTAGGAAAGAACATTCTTACTGTATCGATTTCAACTCTTCTGTCTTCGGAATATAGGTGATATTCTCCCGCCAAATGTTGACGGTCCCACCTACTACTCATCTCCAAGGTCTACGCCAGAGTTGTTAAAGCCGGAAGTATCGTTTTCTAGGGGGTACTTTGAATATTAAGTGAGTAGTAAGTGAGGAAGAGTGGGGTAGGAAGAGACTGGAGGGCGCTGTCAGGGGTTTGGTGGTACCCTGAATGAAGAAGTAGAAAGGTAAGAAAGTCTTACTAAACAACATTCTTTATTTCTACTGAAAGACTTCTAGACCATCAATGTGACACGAGAGATGACTTTCTCTCCATTGCTAAAACATCACCTCTTTTTTGTCCAAATTATATCAACATAGCATTGATATTTAATCTTAAATGTATATAGCCACTTGTCAAATTGTTTCGATAAAATAATAATTATTAGTGAAACTACACTAATAGAGAATGTAGGAGCAGAATTGTAGTTGATCATTTGGTCACCAGAGTGCATAGGTGCCCCCCTTAAACAAGACATCTGTTCAAGAGGGGTACCTATGCACTCTGGTGAGCAAATGCTCTATTTGACATTAAATGTTCAAGAGGGGTACCTAAGGACTCTGGTTGGCAAATGCTCAACTACGATGCTGCTCCCACGTTCTCGATCTGTTGAAACTACACTAATTTCACAAACAATCATAATGATTAGTGAAATTGGTATAATATCATAGTCAAATCGATCATGTATAGTATATTATAATTATTGTTTATTATGATAATAATAATTATTGAAAATATTGAGAATTAGCATAATTATAATTATTATTATTGGAAATATTGAGAATTAGCATAATATTGATCCTAGGTACTTACTTTGAACTGTCTGATCGAAAAGATGGAGATTTGGATTTTCCCCCAACGTCACTTGGACTGACATTGAAAGAATCAGTAAGAAACTACGACTCCTGAACTCGATGAACCCGCTTGAGTTCATGATCTAAACTTCTTTTCGACCCAGTTCAGTTGGTTAGAACAAACCCGAACTGAAGATGCTGTTTCACAGTTCCTTTTGAATTGGCTTGAATATAAAGATTTGAATTCGCTGGAACTCGGGGTTGGTGAGAAAAACGAATGGTTCTCGGAAAGTGATACCTGATACTCCACATCCGCGGGAGAAGTAGAAACTCGAGCGGCACCTGATCTGAGTGAGGCTGAGACCGGGCTTATTGGCCAAGGACGGGGAACCTGTTCCGTATGTGGTTCAGTGGCCCGTTGACCTTATGCACTTGACCGCTCTACATAATTCCCTGCGCTTCCCCTCATTAGCTTCTTTTAGAAGGGAAACGTCGATATTGGCTCGGATAAGGGGAACATCTTCTTCTCGTGGGAACATGATATGTTGTTGAGGTAGGTGAAAGAAGAGCTGCTAGGTGGTTAGCTGCATGGAAGCAAAATATGTATTGAACGATAGGGCCCGGAATGGCATGAAAAACGTATTCGTACCTAATTATATTCCCAAACTAATCACAAAAGAAAGATATAATGAGATCATAAAATTATAAGAATATAAGAATATATGATCTTTGGAAGTCTCGCTATTTAAATGAGCACCTATAGGTGAAGGGCGAGGGCCCTCATGGTAAGTATGTGAAGGAAATTAGGAAGGTACATCCTTCGGACAACCTGAATCACACGTGTATGTCTTCCAACTGCTAAGGCAAGTTTGAAGCTCAAACAGTACGGGGAGTGTTGATTTTCGAATAGGAGAATAAAACATACCTATAGTTTAGTAATTCATGCATTCCAAGGGACGTCCCATTAGATAGAAAATTGTCTCGAAACTGAACAGCAATCCAAAATCTATGATCATCGACACCAAACACGAAAATCCGTGCGGCGGCACACTGTGATGCCAGTCTCGCGCACCATGGCGCCGGTTTGGTTGTGTTAGGAATATCTGAGTTCAACATGAGAAGAAGCAAGCAAATAGGTTGAGCATTAAGTCGCTAGGGAACGCAAACAGGAATTATTTTAAAAAAAACTGTTGGGGGGGGGGGGGGCTTTAAAGGGAATTTTCAATATTCTAGCTTCGTAGTGCACAACCAGACACATTCCTTGCCGAACAAAAATAAAGTACGCGAATCAATTGACAATTAGGCCCTAGGGAGCGCACACAAGATTTTGCAAATAAACGCTTTTTCGCAGTCACCCCAAAAAAACGCAAAAACAAATGCGAATGCAAATTTCAAAAATACGGCGACGTAGTGCACAACTAGACAGTTTTCTGAGTCGAACTTAAATAAAGCACGAAAATCGATTGAGAACTAAGCCCTGGGGAGCGCACAAAAGATTTTGTCACACACACACACACACGCACAAACAGCCATTCACCCATGGTTTTGGACACTAGTGAGGGACGTCCCAAAAAAGGACAAGGTAGTGTGGAGTTCACTCAGACCCCAAAGCCGACCTATCTAAGATATTCCAAGAAAATGGAGCTTCCACGGGCGGTAGAAAATTTGAAAAACTGGTACCTACCCAAGGTATGAACGGAGGGTTAACATTAAAAGTTTTCCTCTCTATATACACCCCTAGGATTTATAGAAGTCATAGGCTGCCTCCAAAGGGTGGATTAGAACTAGATCCTATGATTGAGCTTAAAGCAACTCATTGCCTTGTTCGTTTTATTTGAGATGGTTTCGCTGTATAGAAGCACGAACATTTCTCTGACAGGAGACCCAACTTACTAATATAATACCTGGACTTAAATACAAAGTTACTGAACTGGGCATTGTAGAATCGGGGTGATGATTCTCAGTGAATTACCAATTAGTATTTTGTAAACACTGAATCTCAATATTTCTAGTAAGTGCACAAGGTGATAAAGGTTGAACACGAACCTCAATAGGGCGGGTTCCTTTGAATACCTTCCCACTGCAGTCATTCTATTCCCAACTCAATAATATAGTCCACTCTAAACCTATTGTACCCATATTGCGTACAAAATCATCAGCTTTTCGTATTAATTGGTCAGTGGTTGGTTCGCCTCACCGTGTTACGCATAATCCGATTAAAAGCCACTTTGTTCTACGTTGGCTCCCGTATCCGCTGTTAAAAGCTAATCTCTTATGTGCAGCGTTCCAGCTCGGTGATGGTGCGTGTCAGGGTGCTCCAGGGCACTGAGCTAGAGTGCCAGCAACTTTATGCGTACGCTAATAGGAACGTTCTAGATTACGTTGAAACTCCCTGGTCAACATTTTCGGAGTAAGCTTACAATATGCTGTTCCCATGACGATTCTATATTGGTCCAGATATTAGAATTGATTCAGTTTCAGGAAATAATTCGCATGGTACAAGCTTTATCTTCGTGCTGGGTAGAACTACTATTGTGGAGAAGCTTTTATGAGGTGATCTAGTTGATTTTGGGATGAGTTCATCACCTACAGCTCTCTTACCTAATGACCGACTACCTACCTACTGTTTCAGTGAATAGTGGTAATTGTGGAGTAGTTTTTGTTATGTATACCAGTTGAATTTTCATAAAACTAGTGGCTCTACAGACTCGAGTCTCGTGGTGAGATGCGGGAGATAGGTGAGGTGCGGTGAGGAGCGGCGCACAGTGGGGTGGATCCGAAAAAACTAAGCTCCGCTCCACTTTATAGGAAATTTTGCGCTGATTCCGAATATACCCCATGTTCCTATGCATAATATGGCGAATTAACAGCGTAAACATTAAAAACCTAGAAAATTCACGTTTTTGACCAT
>JAEMON010000006.1:14716983-14727395 GCA_030264115.1 Lygus lineolaris | reverse complement strand
CTGACGGTAACACCAAGCTTCACGGCACAACTAGACCCCGAAAGGGGCCTTCATACCAAATTTCATTCATTTTGGTCCATGGTAACTAAGAAAAGTGACGCGTACGGCGGATGGACGGATTTTTTGCTTCCGAGTCTACCAAGGTAGCGGAAGCATTGTTTTCACTTTTGAAAAGTGAAAAATTTTTTGCCTCCAAAATCAAAATTTCAACTCGCGTTTTACGTTTTAGACCTTCCTGAACAATTTTGGTTTCGTGTTTCGTTAAAAAAAATTTTTTTCGTGCTCGATTCCAAAGGTTCATTATTGAAAATAATAAACTAAAAACAGCTAGTCAACCAGCATATATTAGGAAGACTTCAGGCAAGACGGGAAGATTGAAAGGGGGCTAATAGGATAAACTAATCCGGCAATTACTCAGTGTGGCCTGTTCAGAATGGAAGTCGAGGTTGCCACCTCATGGCAGAAGGGGTTTGGGTACCTGGAGCCCAGGTATCATCAAATATGGGCTGGAATGTAGTACTTACCCACCTACTCCCATCATGATCCAATGTAGATGTGGGATTTTGGTTTTTTTTTTTTTTTCAGTTATATGTTTACGTTTCATGGTATGTACAATCCAAAAATCGAATAAAAAAGTATCTGTCCGTCCGCCGTACGTGGCACTTTGCTTAGTTACTACCATAATATACCAAAATTAATGAAATTTGGTATACCTGCTTTATTTAGGGTCTAGTTGTGCCCCGAAGCTTGGCGTTATTGTCAGTCTTATCTAAGGGGTAGAAAGTATGGGTTAACATTTTCAAAACGCTCTAGCTCGAAAACTTCAAATAGGAAGTTACATTTTTCCATCGATTTCAAATAGATCACAATAATTTTAAGCGTCGAATGGGACATAGCAGAGAATTTTAGAACCAACCGTTCGGTCCCTGCAAGGACCTAAGAGTTGATCGAGAAAAAGAGCAGAACAGTGTGAATAGCTCGTGAAGGCCTTTTCATTTTCACTAAAAAGTTCAAGATCGTGTTGTCACTTTTTCAAACTTACAAACATTAATATGATCGAGAATGTTTCTCTTCGTTGTAATCTAGGTTCCGATGATCCGATTCCAATTGAAATTCATATAGGGTATCCTGAAGTCCAGCCCCCAACCACCCCCCAAAATTGTGAATGGAATGAAAATGGGCTATTATTAGACCTGAGAAATCGGTGTTTTGGCAGAAATTCAAGTATGAGCTTGCGTAGAAGTTGTCGTTGCCGTTAGTCCGACTAGTCCGATCTCCTCAGTTAGGGTATATATCTCACTTGAGCGCTTAAATTTGCATCAATATATGTGGGACTTTGTGGAAGTTATGCGTGTGGCAAGGATCGCGGACACCATCTACCGGACACGGAGCCAAACTTGTGAAGTCTAAAACTTTAAATACTAGTGGAACTCTTGATTTTGGAGAAGAAGTTTCATCTCCCAAAAGTGATATATTTAACACTCATTTTAGTAGACTCGGAAGCAAAATCGCCCTAAAAGTTCCTATATCCTATGGTTGTCTAAAATGTACTACACTCCATGGTTTGACGATATTGGCCTGAGAAGCTAAGCGCAGATTACCGGAAATCTACTCTCATACTTACACATAATATATTATATATATTGTTCCTCTATTATATTTTGTACGTAAATCTCCTTACAGTACCTAATATACTAAAATCCATATCAGTCGTAACCGTACCTACTTGAGCTTTACATCAGCTGCCCAATTAGTAACTCACGTAGTCCTGGTATTGGCAGGTTCAGCTATCGTTTTTCAAGCATTTAAGGATCGAGGAATAATATTATCCTCCCACCACGCCCACCGAGCTACATCGACCCGCGTGGGTTCCCGGGGTGTGCGACAGTGTTTTCCAAGTGTAGTTATACGAACCTCCCCTCTGGCGGTACCCCAGGGTACACAAAATGTATTCCCGAAAGCGGTTTATTCCACTCAGAATACAGTTCGAATAGCACCCACGAGTATACAGATGTATTGGTTGTTCGCATCTTCGATTTTCGTTCGCCCGAGCGCGTAGTGCCTCGGGGTATTGTAGTCGTAATTAGAGTGAAAGGTGATGCAATTATGAAGAGGCGGGTTTTGTGATGTGAATGGAAATTTATATTATCGGGCGACATTTATCATCACAAAGGAACTCCAGACATTTTGACATGAATAGAATATGTCTTTTCGCTGGGGTCAATCCAAAATTGTGTCCCCTCAAAAGCGTTACCATGTTTGACATGGTTCCGTTGTTTTTATGGCTGAGTAGTCAGCATACAATTTCGGCATAAATCGAGAGCTTTTCAACGAGTGGATAACGATTTTTGTAGGTGAAAAACCGACTGAGTTACATTTCCCTAGTTACGAGGGTTTGACATAAATTTTCCTTCGAACAGTCTGTATTGTTTTTATAGAGATTGTTTGTTTACTAATATCAAATAATGTGGTAACCGTTTGGACCAGTGCAAGTTGCATCAGTGCAAAAATACAAATTCATGTCACAATGTATCAGCGTGAAGCGTTGATAATAGTTTTAGTATGTACTTAGAGTTTTCCTTACATATTATAAATCCCAAATTATGTATCCCAAATTCCAAATAAAGAAAACGTAGTCTGTCCCCAAGTAAATAATGAGTTACACTGTTGAATCGATTTCGACTGTTAGTGTTAGAGTCCGTAACTCATAAGAGCTAAAGGAATAGTTGAAAAAATACAGTTCATGTACCTAATCCTGCAGGGGAAAGGAAACTTGAATTTTAGTGGTTGATAATAATGAAGAATAACCAGTCAGATGAAAAATAAATTGAACTTATCGAGGGAGCTCTATTACTCGAACTCGCTATATACTTCACGCTCGACCTATGTGTGACAAACTTCCAACTGCAGACTTCGAGAGGTCAAGGTTTCAACTGCACACTCAACCTCTCTTTGAAAAGGTTTCAACTGCAGAAAGACTTATCTTCGATCTGATATTTTTCAGATCGTATAAAACTTGAAATATTGTGAGGCCTACCTAAGTATTAAATTTTTTTGTATACCTAATTGGTACGATATTCCTCCGATTTATGAGTTTACCTTGAACTGAGTAAGGCATATTCTTCATGACTTCTGTAAAGAAAGGGATTCTATATAATTACTATAACTTGGTCTGCCATCTAAGGAAAACCTCTGAAAATGACCGTTCGATCTCGACGTCAGCTAAATTTCACATCCTGGGAGGTGTAAGGGTATACCGGATAATCAAAACCTCCCACAAGTTGAATTTCAACATATTTTCGTGTTGTGTCGGAAATCGAAAAAAGATAAAACTTGTTTTTCAAAATAATCATCAGCTTTCAGATCCTCCCTCGGGTATTATTTGTGGGTTAGTTCGTTCTAATAAGCAGTTTCCTCCGTTTCTACATATGGGTTATCGTATAAAACGAGTCGTTTTTACTGGAAGACATGAAAGGAAGGGGCCAGTGCGGTCTGGGTCTGGGTCTGGCCTAGTGACAGTGATCTTGGGCTTTCACTTGACCCTCGAGGTGTTCGACCCAGCTCGTGACTCGAGCAGCTTTCCGGCCGGCTTCACTTCACGAGTGCGACTTCTACAACTCGTCATTCGGCCTGTCCGATTGAGTGGGAGGATGAAGTTGTCTAATATTCGTTTGGACGGACGAGTGAAGCGTGGATTGAGCAGTTGAGCATAACAAACCGGACAGTCGTTTGAGGGCATATGAATAGGATAGGATATCCTACGTGATAGCCACGGATAGCCACGTGACGTTTTTCTGAGGGATGGAAACGAAAACCTATGAGTCCTCATTTGGATCTTCAAGGAAATGGAATGGCAGACTACTTAGTTGGTCTCCAAACCTCCCCAAATAGCAATGTGAATAGGATGCCAAATGGCATGTGAATAGGATAGGATATCCTACGTGATAGCCACGGATAGCCACGTGACGTTTTTCTGAGGGATGGAAACGAAAACCTATGAGTCCTCATTTGGATTTTCAAGGAAATGGAATGGCAGACTACTTAGTTGGTCTCCAAACCTCCCCAAATAGCCAACCCTGAAACCTCACTTGAATTAAAAATACCTTTCCATTTCCTTGGGAAATAGGTACTCTTTCTTTGCTTTTGGTTTGTTTTGTTTTTATTTTATTTATTTATTTTTTTTAACTTAAAAGAGATCTCTTTTAGAAAAAATTACAATTCGATACAGTTTTTTAAACACTTTTAAATTTTATTAGAAGTTCTCTGGTGATGTAGCAGCAGCTGATGAAATGTCCCTGAAGTAACCTGACGTTCCCAGTTGTTGAAGTTAGAAGTTGAAGACTAAAGTTCCCCAGAAGTTAGAAAACAGTTAAGTGAAGTTTCCCAGCAATTTTAATTAGGTTTTCCTTTGAATTTGATATCATTGACGAGCAGAAAGGTAGGTGGAGATTTTTAAGTGCTGAAAAGGTAAGGCTACCAAGCACAGCAGACTCAGTGCTTCACAACAAGGACTCTTAACTTGTTTGAGAGGGTCCCTGATTTTGGTCTGTTGGAAATTTGAGTGGGATCATATAATCCCACAGAAAAAAGATAATTTTAGGAAGGAAAATTGGAAAAGATCAAAATTTTTGTGGTGAAATGAGAGTCATATAACTCCCCTACCTATGCTGCCTGTGTGGTCATATAGCCACACAGACTGTGCAGAAAGACCGTATAGTCTCCCTTGGAGAAACCCTATGGCTAATGCCTGTGAGACCGTATAGTCTCCCAGTGCTGGAAGTGAGACCGTATAGTCTCCCTTGGAAACCTAGGCTAAGCCTACTGCCTAAGAGATCATATAATCTCCCAGGTTGTGTAAGGTGATCATATAATCACCCCCCAACAGACCAGTTCGAGCCCCTACCAGTGATCATACGAGTATAATCACTTTATGTCAGCAGCTTGAAAGAGTCCCGTGACCTTGAAATAGCTAGAAAATTATATTATAACTTCACGGGTAGTGGCCTAGCTGGCGTCAACTGCGTCAATCGTACATGGATTTCGGGTGGTGGCTGAGGATTTATTGGTTTTATTTCAAAACTATTTCACAAAGGGTTGTGTCACCAATTGGTGAACACTTAAGCACGCTGCTCACTGAAAGCTGACTTTGACGTTTTATCTCATGATTTCTCATTTAAATTATTGCGCTCGGTTTGCATATTTCTGTACGTTATTTAATACAGAACAAATTTGATGAAGAATTGAACTATATAAACTGCATGGCGTTCAATTAGAAAGGCGTAAAGTAAAAAAGTGCCTAGGTATAAGTGAATACGAAATCGGAGTTCTGGCGCATAACTAATATAACTACGCTAACGTTCATGTGCATGTCAGGGATATGTCCGGTCAATGTTAGGGCTTGTCAGGTCAATGTCAGGGCTTGTCAAGGCAATGTCAGGAATTTGTCAGGGCTCGTCAGGGCTTGTCAGGGCTTCGTCTGACTTCTATTGAAAAGTTCACGAACAAATGGATTTTGAAGGGCTCCCAAGACTTTGTGGAGATCAAACATTATGTAGGTATTGGAAACAACAACGATATTAAAATTCACTTTTTAGATTTCCACAATCTTTATTTTAAATTAAACAAAGCTTTTCAACGGGTTTTCCGTCATCTTCAGGCTTTAACAAATAAAACAACTTTGGTTGTTTGTTTGTTAAAGCCTGAAGTTGTCGGAAAAACCGCCAAAAAGCTTTGTTTAATTTACAATAAAGATTGTGGAAATCCAACAAATTAATTTTAATACTGTTGGTGTTTCCAATACCTACATAATTTACGAACAAAGTTGAAAGGAACTAAATTCTTATCCATCTAAGGTGTAATCATGGAGATCTCACCGTTCGAAAACCTGGAACTCGAGCGATTACCTACCTGGAACAAAGAGAATATTTGAGTCAGTATCATCTACATGCATATTATATTACACAGATTCTCAGTACGGAAAGTGGGGCCATATAAATCCCTATTCGTAGGTGGGAACGGGCCTGTTTTTCTTGAAATCTCATTTTACCATCACCATACATACGAATAATTTCTGTTTCTTCATGCTTACCAGGACTTCTTACTAATTCGAGCAATCATCTTGTGTAATAGGTATAATAGGTCGATACAAGGTCGGTACAAGTCGATTAATTTGAGAATTTTTTTCATCTGAAATGCATGCTGAATTTTGCATTCCGTACCTACTTATGCCTTGTGTAATGTGATGTATCTAATGAATATTTTTCATTTTAATTTAGATCTAAGTTTTATATCGAAAGTGTTACAAACATGAAAAGCTATAGATATATAATGTACAGGAAAATCCACTTATGGAAGCTGTGGCGAATCTGTGCAGCTAAAATTTATTGGGAAATTATGATTAGATATTAATTTGTTTATAAAAATGTGTATTTGGAGTAATTAGTTATAATGTTTAATGCTGAGAATTTATTGATATTGTCTATGTTCGCATTATACGCTCCAAATTTGCACTAAAAGCGAGATATCGAGTGTTTCGGGTGATGTAAACTATCAAGTAGGTACGATTCAATATTACTTTAATGTGTTTTTTTTTTTTCATGCTGTGCAACGTGTTGATATTAATATTATTTTTATTTTAATTTTATTTATTTATTTATTTTTTTTTCTTCAAAGAATCGAGCATCTTAGATATTCCATGATAATTCGAAATTTCGAGGCTTGAACCGAACAACCAACATCATCACGTTATTCAGCGTGAAAAAAATACATTAAAATCATATATCATCGGTACTCTTGATAGTTTACTCCACCCAGAAAACTCGAATTCTTGATTTTAGCGCAAAATGTTTTGCACGGTTTTGTGCATTTATATGTTCGAGGGAGGAGTCATTTTTCATGGAATTTTGCGTAGAATCCGAATCTGCGATAGAAAATGGTGTTTCTATTTGAAACAACGAAGTCAATGCTCCAGAAACAACATTGCGCGCCACTGACGTGCGCATAAATTTAATATTATTTGAATTATACTCATCAATTTGAGGGGAATTATTATTTGAATTGTTTGTAAATGGCTTTGTAAGAAAGTTGAGGGGGATGCCATTAGTATACTTAGAACCTTGTATACTTAGAAAATATGAAAAGCGTCAAGGTAGGTACCTAACTCGAGCTGTACGAAAATTCCTTCAGTTGAGCTTCGGTAAACCTAAACTTTCAGTTTCAAGGAGCTCATCCCCTGGCAGCCGGCTTCGGGTTGGAACTTCTCGAATGCAAGAGGCCAGTCTCTACTTAAAAGGTACTTCCGCCCGCCCCACTTGCACTTGGCACACTTAGCTAACACGTGAACGCGAACCTCTCCATCCTATCGACATTGGATCGGGGGCGTTATGGTCTGAATGCTTCTTACTTGTGTTTACTTCCAGCATCGTCAGCCCATGAATGAGAGACGAAAGTCTCTTCCAACCGAAAGGCTTTTATCCTATGGTTTTCCTGCTTTTTTCTTCGCTTTACGAGAAATATCCATTACGGATCGTGCACCTCACCTGTTGTTGGTTTTCTCCGCTAATGTCTAACTTCAAGTTAAAAGCTTGGAATTTGCATTATCCTGACGACCGTTTAGCTCTTGACAAACGTATTTAGGACCGCATTGACCAAGATTGTTATCCAGCATGATATAATCGGACAATGCCTTGATTGTCAGATTCCTCTGTTGATGTCTAACTCTAAATTGCTTGTACCTACTTTAAGATTGTGATTTTTGGAAAGCGTTAGATAGGTTGCTTTAGACTTCCCTCATTGTCCACGACTCTAAACGTAGCGTGACCACGTCGTCCTTGACCCAAGCATGGCTTTTCGACCTTGATTCACTCTTAATATATTACGTAGGTACCTACGTGAATTGCGTGAACATACAAATTGCTGTACAAATGAGAACGTTTCTAAATAAATTCAACGGTGTTATCCGTGACTTAGGCGACATTAGGTCGTTAAATTGCAAATTTTTCAGAAACAAGATTTTTCATCGGGTTTGTTTGGTGTTTATTACAATGGAGGTTTGCCTTTTTGATGGAAGTATCGAATACATGAAACAATATCCATGTAAGGTTGCTCATGACTTGTGCAAAATGTTTGCAACTGTTCCTATTTACAACTAGAAATGTGGGAAGACAGAAGAAGATGGAATTAAACTGGACCCGCTGGAATTAAACTCATCAGACAGGTTGGCGTTATGATTCAGGGGACCGTAGTTGTGAAAATAAATTCCAGGAATAATAATTTAGGTCTGGAAAATTGTGAACATTCAGTTTCAATTTGTAGAAGATGATTCAAGTAGACGGTTCAAAGGAGTCCGTAATGCTCTGATGGACATAATATCTGGCGATAAGTGGGTTGAAGTGACTTTTCTCGGCATAATGGTCAGATAGGTCCCTACTGCAGATTGTGACGGTCGATTGCCGATGATTGACGACTCAAACAGAAAGAAAACTGACGAGCGGCGTCGTAATCTGACAATGATATTTCTCTAGAATTTTCTTCTTTTTTGTTCTTGATGCCCAAAGGGTGAGTAACTGTGTGTCACATCTCGCCACATTCCTAGCAAGCAGGGGTTCCTGTTATGTGACACAACCTCGAGAGAAGATTGTCGGGCGGGAGACGGGACCACGTAGGCTCGTCCCATCAAACGGTACCAACACAAATACCCTCGCGGTAGCCCCCCGGTACTTCCAGTGATTTCTGAAGAAAACCCGCTTCTCTGCACAATTACCCGGAGCTTTATCGTCATAAATAGCAGGTGAAGAGCCAGGAGCAAAACCACTGGGATGTGATCTCATCAGCATCGTTCCTTCAATTTACTCCCCGTTGTGCTCTATGAGGGCGACTCAAGACCAGCTATCTATCGTTGAGCAACATGACCTGTATTTTTTGATCTCATCCCACTACGATTTATTAAAAAACGTCTACCAAGTTGGGTGGGCGATATAGCTTCCTCACTTATTGTAACACGGGCTTTATGGAATTAGCTGGTGAAAAAAATGATGACTCTAAAAGTATTTTCAATCATTATCCAACATCAAAAGAGCTGAAACGTGATACTCAGCCACAATTCTTTCCTGTTCACCCTTAGATAAATTCTGGTGTAAATCTGATCTGGGAGCTCAATTTTCAACACAGCTGATCTGAGCTCAATAACTTCTTACTCAGCTGAACTGCAATAAAATATAATTTTTGCAAAATTAAATTAAAAATAATTATTTTTGCAAATACAATTTTCGATTCAGCAGAACTGGGAGCTCAATTTTCAACTCACCTTATATGGGAGCTCAATTTTTGACTCAGCTGATTTTTAAACTCCATTCCCTCTACACGATTTGTTAAGGTTTGTAAGCGACCATGATTTGAAAATTGTCCGAAGCGCCACAACTGGATGTTACCGAACTTTCTTGTTGACGTAAATGTTATAGAAAATTCACGTTAGCGCATGCGCAGAGGCAGCTCATTATCCGACAGGGTTGAAACTTATTCGGGCCATCTGGGAACAAAATTTCACATTTCCTGTAAATTGCATCAAAATTTGACTATTCCCCTCTCTGATGGACTAGCGTAACTTCAACCCCCCCCCCCCCCCCCCCCCCCCCCCCCCCCCCCCCCACGAACTCGTGTAACTGCAAAAACAAATTTTGGTGCAGCATGTAAATCAAATTTTTGATGTTTTGTCCCACTATTGAGCTTCAAATGTTATGTAGTTTCCGGTGATTATGGATGATAGTTACCAATTACCTACTAGAATTAAAGTGTAATTAGGTAATAGTGCATTTAGGTTTAAGTAAGAATTGTAAACAGTAAGCGGGAAAATTTTCACCACGAAAACCAGCGAGACTGGATTTTTTAAATCAATTATTCGACTGGCAGTCCAACTGATAAAAGTTCTGTTCCATGAAATTTTCATGGAATAAGAGATTTAGAACTGCATAGGTACTTATCTACATTTTCCGATAAATCCGCCAATCGCCTTTGTAAAAGGTTAGAGTGCGCATCATTTTCAGAAAATGCCGGCTTCCGTGTTTCGAAAAACCCACGGAACATAAACCTGCTAGGAGTTTCTGCTTGATGGGAAAATACGGCACTCGCGGGGAAAATTCTGCGTCGCACACCCGCTTTTCCGAGCTAGCGAGGGCATAACTTGTTAGGTACAGTGATGACACTGTATTACCCTTCTAGTTACTGGTACAGTTTACCTGAATATACTGGGACACGTTTTAAATCATAGGTACGGAACGTGTAACAATTTGTTATTCAATTCATTCAATCTTGCATCGAAAATAGTTGGAAGGATAGTTAACAACAGCTTTAGACTTTAGAACATTTTAACATTTAAAACTCAGTTGGATGTGCTTTCTTTGATGCTTCCAACAATT
>JAEMON010000006.1:14697753-14711830 GCA_030264115.1 Lygus lineolaris | reverse complement strand
TCCTGTAAAATTTCAAAAAAAGACTTACATGGTTTTGCAGATCTACTATCGATATGTAGAAAATGCTTTAGTACCTAACTAGGTTACATTCAAATTGGCGCCAACCGCTCATGACGTCAGGGACCGTGGATATTGTAGTATCAGATTCTGGAGCTATGAATCATGGATATTTTGCAAAATACAAGTGGATTGCATTTTCGACTTCAAATTCGGATTCAGCAACCTTGTAAACCCCTCACTTCTCATTTTCAGCTCAAAATGTCTTTAGGTTCGCTGTAAACGGGTGAAGATCACGCATGACGTCACCTGGCGTGGGGTGTGTGACGTACTCGTGAAGGTACTCGTTTTTGTTCACTTTCAATCATCGGAAACTCCACAATATAATTATCACCTTTTTGGAAAGCTCTCACCAAAATCTTTCAGTTTAACGAATAAAATGGAATAGCTGGGATTTTCCATTAATTTAATAATGCATGAGTTCCGGTGATTTCACGTTAGCCAACTTTGAAGCCACACGTGAAATTTACTTCTGTTTTTTATCCTCATTTTTTATAAGTACCTACCTCACCATTTTGTACCATTATTTCAAATGCTCCTGCATGACATCTTTAACAATGGGAAAACCACGGCGAAATCCAGGAATTGATTTTTTCATTAATCACGAGTCTTCCCAGCAGTACACAACATGTGATCTTGATGATCCTTCGATGCCAGCGAGAGCAAACGATTCTGCTCGCCGATCGAGGTTTTTGGGGACTGCAATCATTGGTTTCCCATCTCCATCTGTTGATTCTCAGTTCGAGAAAATACAAAATTTTGGCATCGCGGAAGGGAAAATTGGTGAACAAAACAAGAAACGGAAGATATATTTTCCTAACCTGCGCCTCGAGTAACACAAAAGATACCTCTCAAGATCACTACCATGGAAGTGGAAAGATAATACAAGAAGGAAGGATGGTCTCTTATTCCTTCCTCCATCGATACTATGCTCCATGACCGATGACACGAATCTATCTCGGAGAGATGACGTCACAGCATGGAAATTTCAGCCGCAAATCCCTGCCATTTCACAAACTCCCGGTTTTTCATTTTTTCCATAATTTTTTGTAATTTTATTTGTTTGAAGAATAGACCTCATTTACGTCAACAGAATGCAATGTAGAAAAGAACATTTAAAAAAAATTACTAGGATGGCCCATTATGTGGAACCACAAGGATTACTACGACCAACCGTTCGATCTCCACGAGGATTGAGCGGTATAGAGAGCAGAAATACGATGGTGAATCGCAAACAGATTATGAATTCCAAAAGTTGGCCATATCGCCGTTTAAACTTGAAGCTGAATTCATGCAATTTTTAAAGGTTGGGAGGTATAGTTATATACTTAGGGATATCTCAGATGGTTATGTACATACTCTTTGAAAGAAAGAAACATGTTTGCGAACGACATGAATTTTAGGTAGAAATGGTTTTGCCATGGTTTTTGCTCAATCAGAAGAAGACTGATCTAAATAAAAAGGTCATCTACGAGTGAAATGGTGATATACACTACGGGGAATAATGAAGCATTGTGTGATCATTTGTAGCGTTTTAAAAATTCATGAGTTGTTGAAAATCGCTAGAACAATATGCAATACCTAGGTATTATTGGAAAATTCTGGATTGTTTTTTTTTTCGGTTCGTTGAAATTATTATTTTGTTGTAGAAATCAAAGAATGAGAAGTTTTTCAGAGTAAATAGGTAGGCTTCTCTGTGAATTTCCGGGAAATAACGTGAGTTGCAATTTTAGCCAAGGAGGTCGTTGAGTTGCGAATTTAAATTCAGAATTATTCTTGGAACGAAAATAGAGAAAAATCCACCAAGCGGATTGTGGGGAAAGGTTGAATAGGGACGTAAAAACCGTAACACAAAACGTCAGAGAATTATTAATCTAACACGCTCAGCTAAGCACACGTTTCACATTAGGTAATTCCCATCACAAACGGGAGAGCGACGGATGATACCGACCGAAATAGAATAATAAAGCGTTGAGCGCTTCGTGGGGTTCATAATTCCACTGTCTGCACCGAATGACACATTATGTACAACCCAAGTATTTTTTTGAATTCGTTGGAATTTTTTTTTTTTTTTTTTCGTTGGAACTAAATGTTACAAGTAGGCTGGCAGGTATAAAATATTATCATGAAACATTACCTAGGTTTCTTCTCTATTCTTGTGTGTTGTATTTCATGTCGACCGATAGAGGTCGTTACATGGGTTATTTTCTGTACCAGCCGTTTTCAACAATAGCTGAATCCACCATTTTTCGATTGAGGGAAAACCAATAACTTAGCAAATTATTGGAAAAAATGAAGCTAATCTCGATGGACCCTGTCATTTTAGCGAATTTTCGAAGAAAATTCAGCTATTGCAATGGCTTCAAAATTTTTGTAATGCAAATTTTTGAAAATTTTCTTCATGGAAATCCGTTTCAGACCATTCTAAAACGATTCCTGAAAATTAACATTTTTTAATATGCATATATATATATTTATATATGTGTCATTCCAGACGATATCTGCCCGAGGGATCGAGATAAGAAAACAAAAAAATTTTAAAATGTCAATAATATCAAAAGTAAGGATGAGTTCGTTTGCCAGAATTTTTTGAGTACTCCAAGGGGTCAAATTTTGAAAATTTAGTTTCAAAAATCGCTAAAAAACGTGTTTTTGAGGTTTTTGGTGTGAAATACCATCCTAAACATAGGAACATATGGCATATTCGGAATCAGCGTGAAATTTCCTATAAGAATCACCCACAAAATCGGTTGAAATTATTCATTGAAAATTCGCTCACCAACTCATGCTGCATGAATGGAGCTTTCTAATAATATTCATATACACATTTTTAGACCTGTTCACCATGGAAATCTATTTCAGTATTCTGAATCAATAATCCTGTATCGTAGTCCAGGATCTATCCTTTGTAACGGTTTAATGTTCGTATACGAGAAATTTATGTGCATTCTCAAGGGTCAAATTAGACGGTTGTGGTTAATTAGACTTGGAAGTTCAATTATAAATGGTATGGATTTAAATAGATTTGTCATTGGTCACTCCAAACGTTTCATTCAAAGAAAGTGCAGTAATGTAGAAATTTTTAAAAGAATTGATGAGTTAGTAGGAGAGCAATTTTGGTATATTCTTTGATGTCATATTTTTAATTTAGAGTCAAAAATCAATAAATTTTGAGGTTTTTAGGAAAACTAAATATAATTGGCTTCGTAAATTTAGGAATCAGGAACTTGTGGTATATTTTTGGAATACTCCCAAAATTGCATATAAGAATAATCTGTCAAATTCTGAAAAATTCGATGAATCACTCTTTATAGTTGTCATAATCGTTAAATACACTGTTAAAATACGTATGTAAAACTGATGGAATGTCGAGCTCTGAAAATTCTCTCATCATGCCATATTTTATGGCTGGATCGATGTTATTCCACTTGAGGCACTTGAGGATTATTTCTAGGTAGGGTCTTCTGAGGAAGCGATTACGGTTGGGCAGGGCATCCCTTTGATTACCTTCCATGAATATCCAAAAAGTACTTCAATGATTTCAGAGAGTGTTTACCAAATAGAGTCGTACCTTTGACGAGATGTTCATAGGACACGATTATTGATCTTCGGTAGTAAAAGCACCACTAAAAGGTACAAACGCCTTCTGCAGAAAGCTAGGTAAAGAAAAAGTATTGGCAGAGGATGGGAAAAGGGTCCCAACGGGGAGTAGAAAAAAGTTGATGAATATCTGCTCCCCTTTATTAACGGAGGTCTGGCGAATGAAACTGTCATCTGTCTCACCCAGGGGAAAAAAGAAAGGTAAAAAAATACCGCCAGCAGCCAATTACATTGATACAATCATCAACGAGAATTTAGAGGTAGAGTTTTTCTCGATTTTATAGGGACAGTGCAAAATACATTAATCCTCATCGGGACCAAAATGAGATCATTTTGGGTTTTTTTCAGTGTTGAAACCAATTCCAAAGAGTCTATTAACTTGTCAATTACCACGCATGGCATCGAATTAACACGCGTTGTTTTCCGTAATAATGTGGGAGTAGGGGATACCTAACTTTAATGTGAACCAGTTGACCTTATTTTTTCAGGAAGATACCTACCTATTAAGTTATGTCTTCTAAGTTTTATTCATTTTTCAAATTCATACGAGTCCCATAAGAGAGCTCCACCTACCTGTCTAGATTAAAATGCAAAACAAAACTATAAACTACTTATAATACCTAATGCAAAATAAAAACTATACACTTTTTAAAATAACAAACTATAAAGAATCGCTCCATTTTTCGAAACAAATTGCTTTTAGAAAAATAATAAACAAAACCAAACTTATTCACCTCCCTTCTTGCACGTTCTTCCCTTTCTTAACCAACCCTCACAAATAACCCTCTTATCCCTTTTCCTAATAATCCTTTCTTATTCCCCTTCCTAATGATACTCTCCCCTTCAGTTTCCTTCTCATTTTCCTTTCTAGCTGTTTTCCTTACTTTAATTCGAATTTCTCCGTCTAGACACATCCACATCTTCTTCCATAAAACCCTCAACATCGCCAATTCTCAATCTCAGTTTCTTGTTGATACAATGTCTTGCATCTGTTTAGGCCGATCATCAAGTTCAATGGGTTGATCTTATTTTGACCCCGAATTGCAGTGTATTGCTTTCAGCTGGATTGCTTCCAGATTCGTGAGTACAAGGAGGCTTTGATGGTAGGACTTTTGCAAATTTCTTTGAATTCGTTCTCGTTGTTTCTGTTAGGCCTGAAAGCTACATTACTTGGATAACAGCACTTTAATGACTTTCTATTCATGGTTTATCGTTCTTCCTTCTTGTTCTTTACGAAGGGGAGAGTACAGAAACATTGGACAGCGTGTGAGTCCAGACAGTTAGGTTTATCGAGAGCCTACGGCTTCAGAAAGGAATAAGTGGTTATAAGGTTTTGGTCAAACTTCCTCCTCATTGCGAACTTTATTATTGTCATCACTTGTTCAAGTAACGCATTTGTGTCTTAGAAGCCTGAGAGCCTGTAGGCCTATTTTATTTTTGTATTTTGAACAAATTAACGTTCTAGGTTCAGAAACCATTTTCGTAAATGATGACAAATAGGGGAACTCCGGACGTTCAATAGGGGTTGGTCCAGACTGTTATTTCAATATGGCCGGACTTACACCACAGGTACCGACCTACATACTAAACTACCTATTACGAGTTGTAGAACAAATAAAAGGTAATTAGTCGGGGTCCAGCCAGAAAAACCCTCACCTTAGAGCATTATTTTATTCATCGACGTTTCGAGTCTAACCTAGACCCATCTTCAGGCAACCTGTTCTTGAGAAAGAAGAAGTAGGTGCGCAAGTCCCAAAAATGAAGCAATTCCCTCATAAGAAATAGGAGGGAAGCCATGTCCAACAATAAAGGCAGAGTACGAAAGATTGCATCAAAACAATACAACACTTTAGTCATTTAGAAATATACATAATTTAACGTAATTTTTATATTAAAAAAGCCCCACCAACAGAGGCGGAAAATCAAAGAAAGAATGAGAAAAAAGTGATCGACTATCCAATATACAAACACTTTTTTCTGTTTTTTCCCCTTCTTTTCTTGATTTTTCTCCTCGGTTGGTGTGGGGTTTTTTTAAATATAGAAATAGAATTATATCTACTTCCAAACTACCGTGATGTATTGTATTGTTTTGGTGCAAACTTTCTTCATTGCCCTTTTTGTTGGACAAGGTTCCCCTCCTATTTGATATGAGGGAACTGCTTTTTTTTTGGAGGGGTTGAGGACTCCTTCTTTCTAATGAACAGGTTGCGTGAAGATGGGTCCAGGTTAGACCTGAAACGTCGATTAATAAAAGAATGCTTTAAAGTGAGGTGTTTGTTTGGCTGAATCCCGATGACTAATTACTTACAAATAACTAACCTTGCAGAAAACCATTTCTTCCACAACAAATAATAGCCATCACAAAAAGTGTTTTTTTAATCGTAACTTCAATATGGAGATCGACCCAGACGAATAAGTGTGTCGAACTGATTATAACTCACCACCAAAATCGAGTTTTTTATATTCTGAAAAAGTAATAATAATATGGGGTGAGTCCTAAAACATAAATTTTATTGTATTTTTGAAATAGGCACCTCCTACTCAAAAAAGATGTTAAAAAAATCGATAATTGACACATCCATCTGCTGGCCACAGAACAAGGAAGAGTGGGAGTCAAACTAAAGGGGTTTTTACCTCAATCATTACTCATACCGCATGCATTACGTCTTGAGATGGACGAGGGAACCTCGGAGGAAGCCGTTGGCACGGTATTCAGCGTAGTCTATTAGTTGATGTGAGAGTACAGTTAGAGGAGGCGAGACAGGGGGCCTAGGGCCTATTATGTCAGACCTACTGGGGCACGTAGGAAGAAACCGCATGGTCCCTTCGCCCAAAGTCACTGTACGTCACGATGTGCCGAGAAGAAATAATACGACTACATGTCATCCGAAAGCTGTAAAGAAAACCACCGGTGGGACGAATCGAATGTGCATGCTTCAATAACTATCTAGCGATATGTATTTTAGGCTGATGATTCAATTTATGTAGTCTGCTCTAGTTGTATACCATGTATCTCACTACTCGAGAAACAAAATATAATTGGTACGTATAATGTCATCAAAATTTCTAAACGAAATGTT
Source organism: Lygus lineolaris (assembly GCA_030264115.1). Lineage (NCBI taxonomy): Eukaryota > Metazoa > Arthropoda > Insecta > Hemiptera > Miridae > Lygus > Lygus lineolaris. The sequence goes on along the minus strand of JAEMON010000006.1, from coordinate 14,705,093 downwards.
TTTGTAAATCAATAAAAAAAAGTCTGCCAAGTTGGGTATAGCTTCCTCTCTTTTGAAACATGGACGTAAAGAATCCGTTAGTAAACATTTTACAGCGAAATTGGTAGAATAGTTCCGGTGTTATCACTATGAGAATAAACTTCTGGCAATAAATAGAATATTTATTCAGACCATATATTTAGACCTTTCCCTTCGGTCTAAATGGCAGCTGCAGTTTACTGAACCGACTGAGGTTTTCGTCACGGGAGGTTGCAGCCAAACACCCCATACATTTCATGGTCCAGTTGAAAAGAGTTATCCATGAAGATTTTGGCGGAGGTGTAGTTTACCGAGATCGGACCACAGCATTTCTGACTCGTACGCGGTCAGAAATAGCGGAGTGCAGATTTATTAGCGTAGATGATTTACTACTCTTATTTTTATACCAGTGGATTTGAAACTGGAACGTTTCAGAAAGAAACAACAATGAAAATGGGAAATTTAACAAAGATTGACGATTTTAAATTTACGAGCTAAAGGCTCTCAGTAGTATACCTTGGTAAGCCTGGATCAGGAGTGTCTGCAGAATGCGCAACAATTCGCATGCGTAGCCACTTCGATTCACCAATTTGCTGGGATTTTTCTAGTTACCTACCTATCTTCTTCTTCCGTTAGTTGTCCTTAAGGTGCAGATACTGGGAAAGTCTCCCTCCTCCACTTTCTATTCTTATTTGTTTTCTTTTTTTTCTTATTCTACAAGAGGTAGAATGAGAAAATCCAATCCAATATTTGATACTCCATGAGCCAAGGGGTCCAGCATTCCGAACACAGCAGAGTTTTCAATGTTTTATTAAAGAGGACACAATACGTAGGTGCCAACGCTAGTTCCTTCTAGGTGATAATTTTCGATAAAACTATGTCAACGGAAAGTTTTCAACAGAACAAACCTGTTCTAACTCCATTCATTCTATTCCATCATCCATTTCCGTTCGTAATGTGCCGTAGATAGGGACCTATGTTGGAGTGTGCTTAGTTTCCATCCGTAATTTTCCGTCCAATCACCACGCATTCCCAAAATGTTTGTGGAATGTCTTCTGTAAATTAATCTAGTTATGAAAATCAAGATAGATTTTTCGATAGAAACTTACCTGAGTAATTTCGACGTAAAACGTCCAAAAATGTGTGTATTTTCTTTTCTTTTTTCTTTTTTTGTAAAGAGGACCTTCATTTTTCCATTGCAGATTCGGATTCAACGTGGGATTCCACAACACACAACGACCATAGATAGGTATTTTACTCAAAATAAAAAGTAAAAATCGACTAATCCAATCAAGTGAAAAAATGAACAACCCATCTAAAGTGCCAAGACCTTCTAAGAAGAACCTTAGGAAGCTACATAGAAAAGTCTCAGCGAATCGGTAGAGTCCCTCACTCATGCTAATTGCAGCGGCGGAGACGCACTCAGCAGCCACTCCTGTCCGGATCATTCCGGCCCGTCTTAGAGAATAACTTCCGAACACAATAAGCGGTGAATGCCCTCGCTCAAACCTCAATACTGCGCCGGTCTGAAGCAGTCGCACGCATATACGCGTGCTCCCTCGTAATCGAGTAGAAAGCAAGAGAAATCCCCGCCAATGTAAGCCCCAAGTGGCCTCGAAATGTCTGCAGGATTCGTCATAAAATGACATCATGATGTTTGACACGAGGCATGGAGGCTGCTGTCAGAAAGGGGGAAAGTTTTATGGTAATCTATAACCAAGTAGAAACGTGACCGAGCTCGAGCCACAATCCTCGAGAAGTCTACAAAAGCGATGGAACTCCTTTTCTTCGTGCCATCCGTTTTCGAAAGAATACTCTGGTTGGCAGTCGAGAGCACTGTTGTGGTTTATTAAAAAATTAAAACTTCACCTCATCGTGGTACAAAAATAATAGAACGCCTGATCTTTAGTGACGAATGTATTTACCCGTGTGTCAGTCTTGATAGACCGTCGATTCCAAGTGTAGGAAGGGAATTGAGAGCATGAGCATGAGAACCTATAACCTGGCCATGAACTTTGCCATCGTTTTGCAAAAAACCCTACCAAAATGGTTTACACACCCACACTCGACAAGCAAATATTGCTTTCTCATTCCCGAAGGTAGGAAGTAATGTATTACTTCGGGAATAAAAAAAAAAAAAAAAGAATGTTGTCCTTCAAATCATAATTTCCACTTCCTTCTTACGTCTCAGTGCTTTCTGAACAATTTTAGGTTCTTTGTCTGTCCGTCTGTCTTGTGGTCAATTCCTTGTCCCATGCAAAACTAAGTGAAGTCATGGTCCGATTTTGATGAAATTTTCAGGCATTGTGTAAATTTCACCACCGTCGGACAACGTGAATTTCCTGAAACTACAATTTCCCATTTTCTAATGGACCGATTTCGCTCAAATTCTGATAGGTAATAGTTGGGGGCTGAATCCTAGACAAAGTAGATTTCGTCTCGATTGGATCAGTAATAGCAGATCGGTCAATTTCGGTGATATTTTCAGGGATTTTACAGGTTCAATTTACGGGATTTCAAATTTAATTCTTCTTTGCTAATCAACTGAATTCGATCGAACTCGGAGGGTAGTTGGGGGCTGACTTTAAGACCCCCATGAAGACCCATGGATTTCGACACGACTGGATAAATAATAACTAATTATAGAAAGAGACGTTTCTGGGAGATAACTAAGTTTTGGAATTGATAAGTCTTACCTATAGCATTTTTATACTAACTACAATTAACGCAGCAATATATTTCACAGCGTTTCTTGTCATTCAAGCTCATTGTCCTTTTGTGTGCTCTTCAAAATTCCTTCAATTCTGTGTCGTTCACAATCATGTTCCTTTTGTTCAAGCAGTCAGGACCTATCTGTAGACTCAAATCTAGTTTGACATGGTTCCAACTGAAGGCAATTTCAAGGAGTATTCTGGTTGAATCACATGAGTTCGCCATTAATCGAAACACGCCAGCTTAATGGCTGAGAATAGAGAACAAACGAGAGAGCTCTCGGATTTATGGGGCTGTCCACGTTGAGCTGAGGTGGAGTTGTTAAGTGGTGACGATTACCACCTAATGGGTTAACCAACCCCGCAATCCGCAATTGCCCGGTTAAGGCCTTTTGGTTTCGTCTAAGTACTGTTCGATGACACATGATGAGCTGGAATGTGATGTTCATGGGGTGGTATTGAAAAATATTTGAGATTACAAGGTAGATCAGGGTAAGGGTCGAGTTAAGTCGATTTGTTGCATTTAGTAGAAGGAAACAGTAAAGTAAACAACCATTTTTGGCTGAATTTTCGTCACCAACTGTCCTTCAAAACTAGGATCAGGATTTATTCTGATGATTTCGCTCATAGATACTCATTGCCTCATCCCCTTCGAGTGCTGAGGGGATCGCAATCCATGCAGGCGGTCACCCATCCAAGCACGAACCAAGCCGCTGATAGCTTAACTTCGGTGATATCACCGGTTTATTCCACCAGGTAAGGCCACCAGTCAGATTTTGTTGCATTTAATGGTAGCATTCAATGCTTTGCTAAAATTCGCCGGCGTTTCTCTAGTTTCTAAGTTTTAAACCTGATTGAAAATGTGACATACTCGTACATACAAAAACAGCGAAATAGGTCATTAGGAACTAAGATACCGGGGTTTTAGGAAATTCACGTTTGCGCATGCGCCCACGCTAATAGTGGTCCGATGGAGATGAAACGCACAGGGGACCGTCACGGGTCTAACCCGCACAATCCCTGAAAATTTCATCAAATTCAGACCATAACTCCATATAGTTTTGCCTGGGACAAGGAATTGACCACAGACAGACAGGAGGAACCAAATTGGTTCAGAAAGCTTTTCAGAGCTAAAAAGCAAGTCGAATGTTTGATTTTGGAGGACACACATTTTTGTTATTTCTTGAACGAATACATAGCTTCCTACTTTCGGTAGAGAGGAAGCAAAATGTTGAAAATTTCCAATTTGCGTTGAAATACCGAAGTGATTGCAATAGCTTCTATTTTGTTCGAAAATTCGCTAAAAGCGCTCGTATAGACACGGCCTTTAGGTTTTGATCTTACCTTTCACTGAATCCCAGATGTCACTTGATTTGTCACTTGGTTCACGAATGAGCAGGTTACTTAATCCCTTACAAGAGGAGGAACACCGGGAGAGCGAGATGAGCTCAACTTAAACCCGAGATGGATGAAACGTTGTGCCCGGCACTAGCTTGCGTCGGAGTTTAATTTCGGGTTTATCGTCGTCTCCTCCAGGCTGGGTTCCCACTTACTAACAGCCCCGTTGGGAAAGGAGCAGGGAGCAGGTGAAAGTGAGCCTGGGAGAGCGGGGGGTGGAGCGTTGACACCGACAGCTCTTGGTTACTTGATGAATCGTGAACATTCCTCCGTAGACGTTTTCTGCCCCAACGCTTCTCCAAAGGATCCGTTGAAATTGGGCTTTTAAGATGTTGCTTCGTTGCTAAGGCGATGCTCTCAAATACAGCATCTTTAGCATCAAGCAACTGGATTTCAATCATTAATTCAACTGGATTGCGTTAATTCCATCTATTGACTTATTGACTTTCATCATATTAGAATTCTATAATTCTTATAGAGTTATAGAAGTTTATTAGAAGTTATTGGAATTAGCTGGTGAAAAAATGATGACTCAAAGTTAATATATTTTTACTCCTGCACGAGTAAGTACATCAAAAGCGCTTGATACACTTATCCTAACTTCTCTCCTTACAGATACGTAGTTTCCAGATGATCTATTACCTCCATTCCTAACTCATCGGCAGAACTGGAAGAAAAATACTTTTCAAACGATTGGCTCAATCCCTCCAAATGATCCACAATTAAGAAAAAAACTTAAACTTAAAATGTCACTTCTCTGTTGCATTTTTAATGGTATAGCCACTGGGATATGAAAGCAATTGTCATAGGTGTTCATACTGAAACTCAACAAAATAAAAAAGGATTTTTTTTCCAGAAAATGTCCGCCATTACACCTACTTTTTCGCGCACCCCAGGTTGGGAATCACTGCTCTAGACGGTCCCCTAAGATGCGATGAACCAGTAGTAGCGTGCGAAAATTACAAAGTTGTAGGACAAAATAAGTTCGAATGGCTGCACGAACATAAGGCTTCCTTCGATAGTGAGGAAGCGAAAGTGATGAAGGATCAATCAAGTTTAACATTAAAGCTATTAATTATAGTAGAAAACTCCTCTTACATCAATGTTTTTATGGTCAGGATAATATAAATCGCACTCCTTAATTTTTCCGGACTGAAGACGGTCTTAAAAACGGCATTATTAAAAATTCCAGCAGGGATTAATTAATCATATCTAAGTCGCTTAAATCATTAATTTCTATTAGGGAGGTTGGATGAAGACCTGAGCTCCCACTCTTCTTTGCGTTCATTAGGTCGCCTTACTGCAGTTTCAGACCTTGTCCATCGTTCACCTTATTCTACAATCACAACTATAATTCCCCCCCCCCCCCCCCCCCCCCCCCCCCCCCCCCCCCCCCCCGTCTCTCAACCCTTCACAAACACTAGAAATCGGTGACCAGTTTCGATACCAGGATGTGGAGACACTAGAATCACCTGGATTGACCTAGTATACAGTAGAATCACCCACCCTGGAAAAGACGCACCGAAACCAAAAAAGACACACCTGAAACCATCAAGAGTGTTTAAAAGTAATTTTCAAAATTAATTTCAAAGCTTCAGAAACTTACTGATTGCCTAGTTCTAGTGATTCTGGTAGTAGTGATTCTAGTTCATTGAGTGATTCCTCGTGTATTGCGAGATTATAATGATTTTAGTACTTTTATACTTGAACTGATACTTGAAACCAGCAAGTTATCAAACCAATTCAACGTATTTATTTAAAACCTTTAAAAACTCATTTATTGATTGATTCTAATGTCTTTACTGACTTATTGATTGAGTGATTTTAGTAGTGGGGATTCTAGTGTATTGAGTGTTTATAGACTTCAAATCATAAACCTGAAACCACCAAATTTTCAAACGCAATTTAATTTACTTAGGTATTCCATAATTTTAGAAACTTATTAATTGAGTGATTCAAACGTCTCTGCTACCTGATTAATTGAGCGATTCTAGTGATTCTAGTAGTAGGGGTTTTAGTGTATTAAGTGATTCTAGACTTCAAATCATACTGGAACCAGCAAGTTTTTAAACGTTATTTATTTACTCTAGGAGACGATATCATTTTTTACAACCCCACGACGCGTTTTTGTTTTATTTTTTTGGTTTTCTATGCTGGTTTTTTTATATTTCGGTGACGTTTCTGCCTTCATTGTGAAGCCCTGATCATACTTTGTGAGTGATGGATGGGTTGTTAGAACTTGAATGAAGTAGACAATGGTTTGGTTTGTCTCCTTTATTCAAGTTCTAGAAACCCAACCATCACCATACGGTACGATTAGAGCTTCACAATGAGGGCAGAAAAATCACTTAAAAAGAAATTAAAAAAATGTTTTAAAAAAACGATGCGAAATATTACACAACGGTTTATTATTTTCTGTATAGATCGACCATCTACCCAGATCCTATTGACATAAAATACCCACCTACCGCGAGGTTCACAATCATCTCTTGGCAACAATGAGTAGGTACCTTCTTGTAATTATTATTATAGGAGAGTTGTATCATTCATTCTTAATGAAATAAGCTTCTGAAAGTAAAAAGCAAGATTAGTTCGGTGGAATCGAAAGAAAGTGGCATTTGAACAGCTGATATTTGAACGGACATTTTGCCTACTCGGGAAGAACTGCGATTCACCCTCGTGTTTCTGTTCTTTTGCTTCCTCACTAACGAAGGTAGGGAGCTATGTATTCGTGCAAGAAATAAAAAAATTTTGTCCTCCAAAATCAAAATTTCCACTTGCTTTTTACGTTTTAGAGCTTTCTGAACACTTTTGGTTCCGTGTCTGTCTGTCTGTCTGTCCGTCTTCCGTTTGTCTGTAGTCAATTCCTTGTCCCAGGCAAAACTATATGAAGATGTGGTCCGAATTTGATGAAATTTCCAGGGATTGTGCGGGTTAGCCCCGTGACGGTCCCCTATGAATTTCATCGCCTTCGGACGACTAGTAGCGTGAGCGAATGCGCAAACGTGAAGTTCCTAATTGACCTATTCCAGTCAAATTCACAGGGTAGTTGTGGACTGACTCCAAGACAATAACCTATGAATTTCGTTACGATTGGATCAGTAATAGCTACTGCGCAAGCGCAAATTTGAAATTTGTTGTCATAGGCGTAATACGCCTGGCGTATCTTCAGAACTACTCGACCAATTTCGGTAAAATTTTCAGGGATTACGC
>JAEMON010000006.1:14652198-14679786 GCA_030264115.1 Lygus lineolaris | reverse complement strand
AACATCTTCATGTTCACCATAACATATTGACTATACGAATAGAGGAGTAGACAACAGCAACGCATTGTGAGGTTTGAAAAATAAAACAAATAGCTATAGATAGTTATTATGTTAATGATTCGTTTCACATTCTGACAACAACGGAGGGTGGGTTATAAAATAGGTTGTACCTATCCTATAGTGAGGTAAAAAGCAAAAGGTAAAGACATGAAAATGTCCCAATGCGTTGCAGACTCGTATGCAAGCGTTTTTTTCAGTTAAACAGAAAAACTAGTGTAGGTAATGGACATATTAGGTATGGTACACAAATATATATGGTACATATATATGTATGGTACATATATATATATATGGTACATATATATGGTATTTTTTTTAAAGGTTTTAACACAGAATGGGTTTTAGCCTTGGACTAACTTGCCGAAAAAGGTCACGCGGAATGGGTGACGCGGATGGGTGACGCGGATGGGTGACGAAATTTTCTTTTTTTACGACAAACGATGTATCAACGATGCTACGCCACTCGCCACTGCCTTCTCACAAATTCCAATGTTGTAGGCGAAACACCTATACCTTGAATCATCCTTGTCCATGGTCCATCCAAGGGATCCTTGGATCATATTGAACGCATCCGACACTCCAATTGTTATGGAGATACTCGAATTTATTAGTCATTTCGGCAGATGTTATCCAAATTGTTTACCTTTATCATAAGTCCTGAATTTTACGGTAATCAACAAAGTTATCCGAAAAACGTGAGCTCAAAACCTGATTTTCATAATTTCTCCATTTTCCGATGCATATATCTCTGTAACCGTTCGGAATTTCGAAAACACGTATATAATCAAAGTTGTAGAAAATTTTATCAGCTTTCATTTACTATAACACATGGTACATCAAAAATGCATCGTTTTCGAGATATTTATGAAAAACCTAAAAAAGGGACCTTTAGGGACCACCCCCCCCCCCCCCCCCCCCCCCCCCCCCTCCTATAGCTGGGACCCGAACCCCCCAGGACTTTGAGTATGTTAATTAGGATACCCCTCCCTACGTCTGTGACAATTTTGGTTTGGGTCCTATTTAATTCTACCACAAAACGTTCGTTTCCTGGACTAAATAGCAGTAACATCAAACTAACAACCATCGCCATCACCACTAACCACCACCAACGCTTTTATTGTATGTTTTTTAATCATATTTTTTTACATTGCTAATTAATTTGATAATTCATTGATTTTTGATAATTTTTTTGATCTATGGAAGCCATGTAAAAAGTCAATTTGAGTAATGTATTATGCACTAAGTAAACCAGCTGCAAAAACTAGTATTATCGGTTCTTAGTGCGGTTGGCAGAATGTCACCAAAAATATAATACCTAAGTAATGTATTTTAGTAGGTAACTGTTGGTTTTTTTAGGTCGATTTAATAATGATATTCATGTTAGGGAGTGACCTTTTGAAAACAGCTCTTGAAGCAAGCAGTGTTTTAGGAGGTTTTCACTGGCAATTTTTGAACTTCTTCCGGATGTTTGATGCTCACAATTTTCATCTCGGTCCTCTGGTCAGGAATCTGGTGTGGTCGATTTGCACTTTGTTTTCCTGGGCGAATGCTATTTTTGTTGTCTATTTTTCTAGTCTTAGACTAGATTTGATTCCCGTATTTGAACTGAATACCTACATGTTTTTAGCAGCCATGAATATATATAGTATAATTTCATACTTTTTCAGGCCCAACAATATGGTAGAATACTCTACATTATAGTATGTCTGAGGTTTTGAGGTTTTTTCAAGCATTTTCGAGATATCGCAGCTAATCCTATTCTAGATATAGGAATATAAATACCATATTATGGTATAATGCTATGTTCGGAATCAGCTAATAATTTCTTACAAGATTGGAGAGGACGATATTTTTGTCCGGAACCCCCATTTTTAGCCACACTGTGTGTGAGGTCGCTATGTATTAATATTGCTGCTCATTAATTACTTCATTACTCGTCCATTGTAAATTTACACGATAGTTGGGAACCAGTCTCAGGTGATGATCACGGAATACAAGGGAAAACGTCGAGAAAACTGAGAGCTTTTTTTGAGCGCGAAAGGGACTCGAATGCCACGGGGAGTCCCCTTCGTCGTGGTTCATTACCTCAGTAACAGCCAATATTTCAGAACTTGATTTAACTTTCTATGTTGGGGAAGAGAGGGGTTTAGGTCTTCACGAAACATCATTTGGGCTTACGCCTATATTTTACTGCTAGATTTTTTTTTACGGTGAGTCTCAACGATCGTTGACTTTAACGATGTCGTAAAGGAAGATTTATGCAACTTCTTGATTTCGAACTGTCGTGTATTCACGGTCATGGATGGGCAGAGAGTAAGGAACTGAAGAAAATTAGGTACTTGATTACAAAGTTGTTCGTGACAGTGGCGTAGGTATATGGGAAGTAGGAAAATCGGGGGGAGAGGGGGGGGGGGGGGGGGGGGGGGGGGTTGGAGAAACTCAAGTAATATTACAGTAAACTGAATAATTTCAATTAACCAATCGTCTATATAAAGAAGGTTTGGTCGTGAGTAGCAAAACGTTTTCTCCTTGTACTCTTCAATTACTTGATACAATTTGTAATTTCTGTTTAAAAAAATGAAATAATGTTTTAATTACTCCTGGAATTATCTCATTTTCTGTTTCTCTAATAAATCTAAAAAATGACAATCTAACAAGCAGTTAGTTGAATAGTACTAGAAGACCCGTTATACTCCCCTCCTCCCCACCTACTGGCAAGCTTGGTCATGTGCTCCTCCCTATTAATTATTGCTTACACATATGTTATACTGAATTACTCGAATAACATTTAAAGCCACTGCTTCGGAAGGTTGTGTGTTCTTTATCCTAATATATCAGTCAACTATCAGCTACTCAAACTTTGGAACTTCCTTGGTATTACGACTTCTTGTGGCTTGAGGTACTGCGGAAGCAAATCGATCATAAATAGCCGTGCGATCTTTGTGCTGGATTTCGTAATAAGCCGCGCATCAGTAATATGCTATCAAAGGTAACCAATCCTTGTGGAATAATTCGAATTGTAGGTACTGCTAGACAACCCCTCCTTTCTTTTTTTCTTTTCAAAATGTTGATGTCATCGCCCAAAATTATGATCAGATTTGGAATTTGATGCTTTTATGTGCAAATAGGTATAATTATTTATTTGTAACTATAACTTTTTACTTTCTGTCAAATCAAATTTTAGATATATAAATAAACATATAAAAAGGGTTAAAATTCAGAAATAGTTTCTGATTGGCCTGAAAGGGATTCCCATGGAGAAACTCTCCAAAAATTCGCTGAGCTAAAATTTTGAAGCCACTGGCTGAATTTTCTTCGAAAAATCGCAATTCAAACTATTTCCTTCGTCGTTTCATCAGTGAGGATGGTGCATCTTATGACTGAAGGATTCATTAAATCTATGGATGCTAGAGCTTTATGATTATACTTAATGATATTAGATTCTCCCAATAAGCTCGGAGTCGTCAGGTTCACTCCCCAGACTATAGTCAGTGTAGCCTGATTTTGGTTTTCATTGATGGCACCAGACCTAGCAATGCTGAGTCTGAGGGTCAGAACCAAGTGTGATAATTAGGTATTAGCGCACCTCCATGATGAATAATCTCCAATCCGTTGTTGTTAGAGAGTTCTTCTACCAAAGTGGCTGTTGCTCTAGAATGACATCGGCAATGTGACCGCTCCGTACATCATCTCTCTTGCAAACTAGTAGACTATGAAAAATAGTTTCTGTATGGTTTCATTTGATTGAGTGTATCGAAATTATCTCCTACCTACGAACTTATTTTCATGCTTCGAATTAATTAAACTGCAAAGTTGATGGAAACATACCAAACACACTTATCAAAAAGTGGGAAGGTATACTCACAAATTACAGTACGGAATAAATTAGGGTTTGAGTAAATTCTCTGGGAGTTTCTCCGGACTTTGGAGTTTTGTAGAACCAGCAGATCTCAGGACCGAATCCCACGCACGGAACCCCGATGTCCTACCTAATTCAGTTATAAATCGATCTCGTGGGTTGATGGCGGTATGAGAGGAAGCTCATTCTAAATTTAAGTGGAAAAGGTCACTGCACACTAATGAGATGAATTCATTTGACCCGTGAACTGCGTCGCTCTACTCCCCAAAGGAAATCTTCGTTGATTTGTCTAATTTTGGAGCGCATTACTCGCTCTGATTGTTTCCGAAGGAACGTAATATGTAATTGCCAAACGAAATGAGTTTCCAGTGAACTAATGATGATGATGATCCTATTACAATAGCATGACCCTCCTTTTTCGCGATGTCACGCTTAGTTGATTATTTGTTGCACTAAAATGAGAATTGTTCAGATGAATATCATGTCAAATGTTCAATTACTCAGGATCAGGATCGGACTATGGATAATCAAAAATGAAAAATAACGTGAAAGCAAGCTGATTAAAATCAGTGAAAATTGAGAAGTTGTGAAAAGAAATTATAATAAAAATAATTACAAAATATTGGTTTCAGAACGGAGTGGTTCACAAAAGACGCACATCATCACATTTACATACAGACGAAAATACATAGAGCCTGTCGTAAGCTATTTAGAAGAGCCGCTAAACAGATCCAGTACGGGGCGTGTCCTCCTCGATAAACGTCTTACCTTCAGTGGTCACGTATCTGTCCTTAAAAAAATAAATAAAAATAAAGCAGTGTGTTTTATGTGAAATCATAGGGTGTTCGTGTTCATCCAGCTCCCGAATTTTCTCATCTAGCTTTGCTTCTTTTTCTTCTTTGCTTTCTTGGGTATTCTCATACCTATATTATTCATGTACATGGGTGTGGAAGAACTCCTACGGCAGGAAACCATCTACAAACAATTTCCTAAATAAATTGTCCTTTTTCCTTCTTTGTATTTGTGTAAAGAATAAAAAGAATGGACAAAATTCTCATTATTCAGTATCTTGCTGAAACCGTTACGGTCTAGAAGGTCATGTGTTGAAAATCGCGGTGGAAAATGAAATTCCACTAGGTCTATAGTTAAGTCATACATATGGCCATGGAGGTACATAATTAATAATTAATTTGTGTGCGTAATTTTTGGTTGTGACAATGAACCATCATGAGAGATTATCCTTCTTCCATGTCACGATGGCAAATAATCATTCCATTTGTGTACCTACCTACTGCCTTCCTCCAATTTACATTTCTATTAATTTGTTTGGTGCGTAATTCGTTTTTCCTTCCCGCGTCATGGGAAGCCATCTGGAACTGACAGCGAAGGCGTCTTCATCCTCATGTTCCATAATTGGGACGAATGGCGTCAACTGATCAACCCAGTCTGTCAACTGATTGGGAAAAATGAGAAAACCCGCTCCAGCAGACCCCGCTCTACATATGACTTTGATTTATTGAAGAGTCATCCACACTCCCTATCCTCTCTGATGAGAATGGAACGCGTCCGTAGATGTATCCCTGTATGCGTGTCTTCGTGAGCGTGTGCGTGACCCAACGCGATATCCATAACGCCGATGAGCTTAGTGAAGAGTGTGCTATTTCCGGCCTGTAGTAGCTTGAAGCCTACCTAACTAACTAGAACCCATTCTGTGCCGCATCAGCCGGCTTTCACGGAAACGAGATTGTCGTAGTTTTATCATCTAGGCCAGTCACAAAGGTATTCCCCATATTATCTACTGGTCACCTGTTGGGATAAGATCAGTATAGTTTAACAAGCAAATTCTTCTTTAATCATATCGAGGTACCTGGATCCTGGCAATAGTGATGATGCAATCTGGTATATAGTTAACTATCCAACACATTGAGGGCGGGATTTATAGACAAACCTTCAGTGAAGGTCCCCTCGAGCTGAGGACTCCTCGCTTCGGGGAACTGATCGACTGGAGGAACTGAGTGGAATTTATAAACCAACCTCGACCTCGACTCGAACTCGATGATTCCTCGGGTTGAGGTATTCCTCGAAGTTCCGAAGCCTCCTCATAATCCATGTTGGCATCAAATTCTGCAGATGTTTTGCGGAATTGGCAACACTTTTGGATAACAGTACAAAAGATTAGCCTAGGATTGTTGTGTGTGTTAGTTTGCTGTCCATTTCCTATTCAATCATGGAAAGAAACGAAATTTATTCAGCGAAGAAAGAGACAACCTCAAAGGAGCTGTCCTCCGTATGAAACGTATTGTACTCAATAAAAAAACTGACGCTATACTGCCAAGGTAGGAAGCTGTGTATTCGTGCAAGAAATAAAACAATTTTTCTCCTCTAAAAACAAAATTGCCACTTGCTTTCTACGTTTGAGAGCTTTCTGAACCTTTTTGGTTCCTTGTGTCTTTGTCAGGCTGTCTGTGGTAACTTCAACATCCCGGGCAAAACTACAAGAATGAAGTTGTGATCCAGTTTCAGGGATTGATGAGTTAGCCCCTATACCATATTGATTAAGTATTCGAGGGCTTACTCCAGGGTGATCGCTAATGAATTTCGTCACAATTGGATCAGTACCCCACTCCTTCGCATTCGTAAACTCTTTATATAATCTTTCCGTGGTCTTTCTGTGGTGCCATAATTACAGATCCCAGGTTCAATTCTTCATGCTGAGCCCTCTTTCGGCTTACAATGTATTATAACATATGTACAATGTGCATCCCAAACTTCTTGTAATTAGAACGCAATGGCTACCTACTCATGACGTCAATATTCATTTAAATATTTCAATTTAACTATTTCTCCTTCTGAATCTAGTGAACTAGAACATGACAAAACTTATGATTACTATAGGTATTGACTATCCAGTGTTAATTGAGAAGGTTTCGACCAAGGTAAGGTTAAGGTAGAAATGAAAGAATAGAACGATGCTGAATTAAACGTTTATTTTTGTTCACAACTTTTAGGCTAGACATATACATTATGATCGTTATGGTATAGTTTATTAAGAGTAGATATATTTCCATGTCCTCGACATGTCCTAGCACCTAGTACAATCAGTAATATTTCAACTTGGAAAAATCGTAGCCCCAATGGTAACAATAAGAAATTTTATTTTAAAACTAGTAAAAGTTTTCTTTACATCCACGTAGAAAATAAAGGTTAGTGCAATTTTTAGTAGAGCTAAGCAGTGGGATAGGTACAAACCATCCCTTGATATGTTTCATTTTTGCTCCAATACTATGATCGAAGAAAAATCCTTTTGACTATATTAAAATATTTGAACATACATTATGATCTTATAAATTTTTTTCTCAGCAATCAACTCCAATAAATCATTTAAAGCCATCTTCAAATTTAGGCCAACTCTCAATGGTAACTATCAGTAAAATGACATTCATTAAACAAAATATATATGTAAAATTTATCAACATCTTGATATGCGTTAATTGTTAGGAGCTATGTATTATGATATGCATTATTTTTGATATGTATACGTTTTTATACTGTGCCGACACACCAATATACAAAAAGTATTGAACGCAAAGAACCTATACAAGTTTTCTTTCTTAAAGCTTTATAATATTAGAAGGATTGGAGGAAAAAAAAGGTGGAAGGAAAGTAGTGGGTTTTTGTTTGCTTGGTAGAAGGTCTACTTGCTGAATGTTGAGTGGATCTTAGCGCAAGTGGTTGAAGGCGCCTGCGGACTTGGCTGTGATGCGCTTCTCTCCGGCCGTCCTCTCTATGTCGTCCTTGACTTGATCCGAGGCGACGGGGCCTATGCAGACGAGAGGGTCCTTGAAGTAGGAGCACACCTGGAACAATAAGTCATACATGGAGAAGGTATTGTCGGAGTTCGCCTGTGATCTTGTGAAGTCATCGGGAGATATCGATCCTAACTTCTCTGATCTTCCGACTGGGGGTCAGATATAGAAGTTCTCAACGTTTCTCTGACAAAAATGAACTCAATTTTGAGAAGCCCCCTCCCATTACATTGGCTTTTTTTGAATTTTTGCTTACTCCATGGCTACCGATGACCCGATGAAATTCATAGTGAATCGTCTGTAGGCAGACAGACAGACCAGTAGACACGGAACCGAGTTCGTTCAAGAAGGTCTGAAAAGTAGAATACCTAGTATCTACCTAGAGGAAATTTTGATTTTGGTCAAAAAAATTCAGCTCTCAAAAGTGATGACAAAGCTTCTTCTATCCATGGTAAGCCCAGAAGCAAATTCAGCAATGGGGATAAAAGAGAGATGATAATCGCAGGTACAAGGTGCAAGAAAAATACAACATCTTACCCTTTTCATTCCTTCGAAAGCCCGCATTAATTCGTTTGGAACGAGTTGCATGCCAACGGGCGTGACTTATAACTCAGAGCTTGGTGCCAGGGGATTTTCAGAAGATAATAGTGAATCCAGCCTTATCCGAGAGTTGACCCCTGACTTTTCTCTTTTTGGAAACGATTTCAAGATGGAAGCACCGCTCCACATGGAGATGCCTACCTATATTAAAGCCTTACCTACTTCAAGCATCTCGACCAATGTTGTATTTTTCCATAATATATATTTATTATGAGTGTATATATTTTCCATAATAAAACTATTTACACGAAGCTTACGTGGGCATCAGCTGTATCGCTGAAAGTAGTTACTGGAAGTATAGTATGGAAGAGTTGAAACTGTCGAAGCCGAAAGATTAAGTTTCGAGGGATGAAGGGAATATTTGAACAGAGGCCAAGTCTAACGACTCTAGAAGCATCTTTGGTTGATTTAAGGGAAATCAATTTGGTCCTTACCTTACGAGCAGCCTGTCGATGTCTCCTCTGGTACTGACAACAAAGTCCACGGTGGATGTCGCATTCACTACTCATCGTGCATTCTTCGTCTGCAACATAAAAATCGTGCTTTGTATAAATATAGCCATTATTATATTAAATAGGTATAAATCTCATCTCAATAAAAAATTTAAGACCGATTTCATAAATATCGATGAGGTGAACAATGAAAACTTTTCTTGGAAAATAATGGCATTCTTTAGAGGTTTCAAAAGAAGAACGCTAAATACTGATCCGTTTCCGATAAAATAAATTGAACAGATGGAGGACCTTCTTTATTATTTTATCTGGCCACATTTTCTCCTACTTTCCATATCCCTTCCATGATATGCAAGGTGGCCCACCTAACACGCTCATCCCCATTACGACCTCCGCTGTTGGGGATGGAGGGAAGTGGTAAATGGTAATCCCCTTCATTTTTTGCGTAGAATTCGGAAATCATTTATTTGTGCGCAACGCGCATCAACTTCATTTCTTCGAACGAGCACCCCACTTTTTATTGCAGATTCGGATTTTAGGTGAAATTTCATGGAAGTATAATCCGTCACTTGAATTTTCAAAACGCGCAAAATGTGAAAACCTAGTTGTTTCAAGGTATTCAATTACCACATTGTTGTATAATAATAATTTATAATTTTTTTTGTGGACTAACATCAAATTTGGTTTTATAATTATTTATATTATTATGAATAACAACGTAATGCTATTGATACATTTTGAACATTATGAATACTAGATAAACTAATATTTAACTTAATAACTAAATGAGGTGTACAGGAGGCAGTGCCCCCTCCCTAAAGTCTCTCTCTCCTCCATGTTATATATTACCGTTCGATGTAGCTCTTTCCTAAAATATATGTGAATATTTATGCATCGTTATTTATTATGTTCATACACCAAAGGCTTCCAATATAAAACACACATGAGTGATACATGTTTTCTAATTCAAGTGTTGATGATCACTTTTCGATCTGTGTATAACTATTTTGAAAAACGGCTCAACAATCCGAACGCAAGGGAAAGTAATGGGAAAATCGAATATACGAGAAAAATTGAGGGGGTACCATTTAACACTTCCTTCTCCAATATTGGAGGACAAGGGATGGGCAACGTACGTGGCCACCCTGTATATAGATACTAAATACTTATCCTGCCAGATTTAAAACCTGTGTAAAATAAAGACATCATGGGCCTCCCCAAACAAATATTTTGTACGGTTTATCATAATTTCCAATAATCGGGTCATTGAAGTAGAGGACC
This sequence comes from Lygus lineolaris, assembly GCA_030264115.1. NCBI lineage: Eukaryota > Metazoa > Arthropoda > Insecta > Hemiptera > Miridae > Lygus > Lygus lineolaris. Next base: position 14,669,728 of record JAEMON010000006.1, on the reverse strand, counting down.
TGCGTGACGACGAGATGGCGCTGAAATGTAAACACCACCAGTTATTTCCCAGTGTAGAGTTTTTTCCCAGTTTAGGAGGTTCCACATCAAATACGGTTCGTTAGTTATTAGCCTTTGATATTTGAAACTTATCTCAACCAGGAGAAGTATTTCGGTCCCTCAGTTTCTACTTTCTTCTTCTTTATCCCTCTCAGAGTAGTTGAGGATTTCACGATGATTTACCGTTTACCGTCATTAGAGGCCATCGTGCGACTTTTAATCATGATTACTCCCAAGTTTTTTGCAGGGTTTTCTCACGAAAAGGGTAAAGGTTGAATGAAACCGCTCCCAACGGATCGATAAGCTCAGCAAATTAACCAACCAGATGGGCCCTGGCAATAATTTGCGAAGTGAGTAGAAGAGCATTTAAATCCCTCAGGGGTATTTGCTTAGGATCGGAGTAGCAGACGATGGGAATGGATTAAAATGAGATTAACTGGCGCTCCATTCAAGATTCCCAGTTTCTAGAGCAACGAAGTAAATGATCCGAGTACATCAAACAATATATACATTATTCTCTATTTCATTGAACATTTATACCTCATTGTAACACCCTTTACCCATTATAAACACAATTTACTCCTTGTTATAAACTTTTAATCGAGGTACCGACGTCAATTCCTATAGTTCTTTCCGTATGAATCGGTTTCACTAAGGAATGGAAAGATTTCACGTCGGAAAATTGTGTTTTGGTTGGAAGATTAATTTACTATAGATTTCATAATACTTCAGGCTTGAGCGCAATGATTTTATAAGAAACATGAATTTTATTTTTCCAAACATTATAAGATCTAGATAGCAATCTGTCCTACTGATAATATCGTAAAAACAGCATCATGATCGGTTCAGCCGTTCTCAACTGATTTGCCAACTGCTGATTTGCAACTGATACAGAAATGCTCTCCAGTCTTTGAATACAGAATTATGTGAATGTGAAGAAGATTTTACTGGAAAATGATACTCATTACGTTTCACACGGAAAATTTTGGCAAAGTTTATAATAAATTAGAACAGCTACCTATGTATTTTAATGAAAGGAAAATTCAACATTCCTACGTCCAGTTCAATTGTGTCGTATGCCTACACAGAATTGTGCGAAGCGAGAGATAAGTGTTGATTTCGTGTTTAGTCAGTATTTACCATAGAAGTTATTCAAAATCAATCCTGGATTGTGAATCCTAGATTTGAACAAGCTTCTTCCCCGTTCTCTCCCTCTAATGAGGTCAGAAGTAAGCATGAGTTTCCGATTGGGAATGGATGGGGAAAAAAGGTAATTTTCTGAAAGTCTGATTTTTGAAGACACAGTACCTACTTATTTTTCCATTTTAGCGTGAAGATAACCTTTCTAAATGCTCACGGTACCAATAAGATGTTGGTTTTTCTTTAGCCAAAAGTATTTACCAACGGGGAGATCGCCACTGAGAGCCGAGGTCTGGTGTGTAGGTGTAGGTTGGCAGAGTAGGGGAAAACATCCCAACGGGGAACTTATATGGTTATTCTTCATTTTGTAATTTGAAAGATCTTAGTGAGGACTTTCCAAAATGGTGTTTTATGAGGGGTAGGTATCCGATCATTGAAAATAACCGAAAATGGGTTTTGTAATTTCAACCTAACTGAAGTCACCAACCCCATCTTTACCGAAACCTAAATGACGTCACGCGCTCCCTTTTAACCCGTTGTTTGGTCAAACCAGTAGTAATTTAAAGCTGAAAATTTCCAAAATGTCCAAAATGCAAAATTCCCACCCTCGCTGGTTCCCAAAAAAATGTAATAATAAATCATAGATCATCAAAACACCACCTCCACAAATCACAAAAAAAAAATCCCATCATAAATTTTCGAGCAAATTTTCTACTCTTCCCGAATGAAAAATCGTGGGTTACCTTGAAAATGGCGGATCCATCGACCATTGTCCTTAATAATGATTAGGTAATGCGGATAGTAGGTGCTTTCAAAGCTAAGAAGAAGCATCGAAAGCTTACGGCCGATTGAGGAAAAACCTGCCTGTTCTTATGATAATGCGAACCAAAAGTCACTTAAAAAAAGCAAAAAAATCAAAAATCGCTCATCTCGTACTATTTTTGGTTCGCAAAACAAATGACACTAAAATTGACAGACAGCTGCTGTCATAGGGTGAACGTCACTAATTAACCCGCGCCGGCATACCTATACCGTGAAAATTTGGTGGAAATGACGTTACGTTAGTGTGAAGATATGTAATGACTAATGTGTAAGTTTTTTCAAAAATATGCCTAGGAACCTATTTACTTGCTTTAAAAACTACTATACATACATTTTCGATTTTTATAGAAATCTTAATAATATATATGAACCTCATGTTTTTTTTCGGTTAGTTTGTTTGTTCTTTACGCAAAGCCAAACGTCTGGAGCGATTTCAGATTGTACCTCAGATTCTGTACATTGGGAATGATTGTTGAAACTTGTTATTGAAAACGACGTATTAATTTGGTACATCCACATGTGGGGGCCGAGCAACGCACGGGTAACCGGCTAGTAATGAATACTTCCGGGGTCCCGGTGTGTATTCGATTAAGTACCCACCGTATTCTCGAATGATTATGATGATCATGTATAATTTACCCGTCGTTGACAGTTTTTCGGCTCTTGGTCTCGCAAAATTTGCGTGATCACACGAAAAATGTGACTAGTTGACCGACTTTGGTAGCCTCTAACATTGTGAACGATCGAAAAACTAGAGGTCCGCCTTTCCATGTGGAGCCATGTGGGTCCATGTCCATGTTTTTTTACGGAGAGGGGGAGATTTTATTTACAACAGAGAAAAATCTTTTCTGATCAAGGTTCTTATACTGTTGTAGGACCCGCAACGCTCTCCGGTCGTCCGTGAATGGTAGACTAGCGCCTTCACAGAAACTATATTGTTCCTTTGATCAGTGTCGTTCTTCACCTAGAACAGGGATTTCCAAACTATTTTGGCCGAAACTTCTTTTCCGAAATGAACTTGTACCTCAGACCCTCATAGCCACGTATAACCTTAAAAATCCTATGTTTAGTTTTTTTCCTATTGATACAAAATACTTACCAATTTAAAAACTGTTTAAAGACTTGCACTCTCGAACTCATTATTTTGTACAAACTTGTGCACGCTTATCGATTCGTTGAGTTTTTTCAAAAGTACAACTGATACTTCCTGATGAAATATTAGTGATTCTTATAACAAGTTGGTACCAGCACCTTAACTTATTATACCTACAGTATCTTGAAAATTTCAATTAAGAACTTCAATGTGTCAATTAATAGGGGTCGATTTTTATACCTATCCGACTCCCAAGATCAGTTATCGTTTATGTCGACCACTAGGAAATCGATATCGATCCCTTTATGGGGATCCCTGACCTAGAACATCTGTAACTCTGCCCAAGGCAGATATTGCGATTTGCGAAATTGAAAAATGTGCCAGTGTGTACAATTACCGAAGACTTCTGAAATGAAGGTTGGGGTGGTTACCAATAGGGCTGAACCGCTTTTGGAGCAGCGAATACCATTATTTAGCTTCGGGAGCGAAGCGCCCTACAATGTTCACCCTTGTCCATGCTTGGTTTGGTAAACAACCGAGTCATTAACCGAAGAGGCCGAGGGCGACTCCCCTCAAAAGAGCAAACTTGGTTGTAAGCTAGGTAAGCAGGAGAAAACAATGTTCAGCCGTCCATTGGTGACGACGAGGGATGCTGTGATGGATTGTTGGGTGAAGACTGGGAAACCAATAGATTTATTCGCATTTCCAGATTCCTCTAAGGATCCTGATCCCATGAAGTTGACCATGACATTCAATATTACAATAAAAACGTAAGGATCACTTCTTGTACATCTGGCATCATGTACCTGCAGAAGAATAAGAGCCGGGATTCGCAACAGCCTGTGAATTGAGCGGTTCTAATTAATTCATGTAAAGGCGCATCGCATCCACACTAACCTGGCGAGCCGAGCCGAGCACCCGCGAATGCAAATGCTCGGCAGGTGTGGACTCATAATATTCACGAGCATTTGCGACCTTTCCCTCTTGAAGTCAGTATAGCCGGCCATACGTAAGCTGGCACTTGGCTCCCAGGTAGAAACCCTGTATTCGTCGTTCTGAAAATATCGACGGCCAAATAACGCTGGGCATAACCATCGGCCCGTAAGTAAGCTGTAAGTAAGATTTTAACTGCACCTCCACCCTCCCCTCGCCACGGGTCCGTCGCCTCGGCTCGCCAAGCCCAAGAGCCAGCTTACGTTTGGCCGGCTGTACATCAAAGGGGGTTCGTATTTCGGGCTCGCTCGATGTAACCGCAATTACGAGCCGTCACGAACATCTGAGTCGTCTGCGAGAGAGAACACTACCGGAAAAAGCGGAAGCACTGCCGAGCTTTGTCGACCAAGAATTTGTAATCGTAAATGGAGAACTTGCATGGTTATTTTTTATTTTGTAATTTGAATGATCTTAGTGAGGGCTCTCCAAAAAGTGCTATGTGAGGAGTATCTGATGATTGAAACTGACCGAAAATCGGTTATGTAACTAACGTCACCGACCCCCGCCTGCCTGGGCAGGTCCCTCAGCTTCCATCCTTAGCGGAACCGGAATGACGTCACGCGCTCCCTTTCAACCGTTTTCTGGTCAAACCAGCCGTGACCTGAAGCTGAACATTGGAACCAGGGGGTTTTGAAGGTTGCTGAATCATATTTTAAGGTGCATCATTCAAAATTCTTAACCATGCAAGTTCCTCATTGTTTGTGAGCGTTCGCGAACGCTCAAGTCGGTGTGGACGAGCCTCAATGGAAATTTTGAGATGTTGTAGGTAACTGAAGATACTTATTTCATTTTATTTTTATTTTAAATACGGACGAAGCCCAAATACAACGAAAGCATGATGACTATAAAAAATAGAATACTGAATAGAAGAGATAAATCACGGTATAATAGTTATTTACTAACTTACAATTTATTAAGAGTGGTTGAAGTTGTAGGCTATTCGTCACTCAAACCACGTGATCCCTAAAGGATTTGGGTACACAAGATTTAAATATCACTTGCCATAGATATCGCAACGAAAATTGCTTCAACTTGCTAAGTCCATTCCTCATCTTTCCCCGAGCTTCATATTTACAATTCCCATTGCCTTTTGTGCGAGATTCAAGAAAAGAAACGTAGGAAATAATGACCGTTGGCAACAATGAAAGCTGGAGAGGTTGACGGGAAAATCCAATAGCAGAGAACGCTCAACCCTCCCACCCTGTTGCTTTCATCTTTGAGGAACATAATTTTTCTCCCCTACATTATTCTTATCCGCCAACGATAAGGCGAACATGCTACGCTATTACGGATGCAGTAAATGCTACTCTCGGTTTGTTGCTTACAACGCAATAATTCAAGATCGGGCTTTCACTACCCATGTTTCCCGTGCATAGAACGCAGTAGGTATGTTGTAAAATGACATGCATACACATTCAACCAAGTTTTTCAGGAATTTTGGTTTTAATGGATTCGTATAATCCAAGCGTGCTGAGGGATATTTTCAAACTTGATCAGGTTTTGCATTGTTCAAGGGTCAACACAGGTCGATGAGCCAGCTAGGAATATTTTGGTCACACTAAACTAAATCTAGTGGCCTGCTTGATGGCACAATAAAAACACACTCAAACCCAACAAAATACAGCCCAAGAACTAGTGATTGAATTTAAATATTGTAGGTTTATACGGCCGAGGAATAGCGATAGCAATCGAAATCGTCGGGAATTTTCCTCTGTTCTTTTCAAGTTTTCCAATGGTACGGTTGAATTTTAAATTCAGAATTTTGAGTTAGAAACTTCTTCATGGAAACAAACTTTGCCTCGCGAAAACTCATTTGAAGTTAGCTTGAGTAAGCGTAAAGTTAGGGCATGAAGTATTTTGACGGAACTCTATTCCTCTTCCTCTTGTTATAGATAGCTCTTGCTACAGACTATGAAAGAAGTTGTAATTATCCCATGCGTGGTGGATATCCTGATTCTCGGACCATGAAATATTTATCCGACCCAAAAGTTCGAGAGTTGATCCTGATTTAAGGTATTCATCAAATTTTAGTTTGCTGTCAGCTATAGCTGACGTTCCGAGCAAGTTCCATTTACATTGCACATCAGATACGCGGTTAGTTAATTAGGAATCTTGCATTTAACACATCATTTACATACATAAATAATAAGATCTCTCCACGCAATCCACGAAAACAGTATACTGTAATTAATTATATTATCCTACCTAAGAATAACTGAAAGTTGGTAGATAGTAATACGTAACTAAAATAAATAGCGCAGTAGGATGGTAGAACTGATGTTATTTGACCTGGCCCCAGTTCCAAGTGGCAGTGACTTATTTGGAGTTTTGTGGGTTATTCATTTAGGTTTTGTGAGCTGATCCGATAGGCAGAACAACCACGCGATATTCACCCACAATCCCCTATAGGGCAGTAATCATCACAATAGGATGGTGGAACTGATGTTATAGGACCTGCCCCCAGTTCCAAGTAGAAGTGATTTATTTGGGGTTTTGTGGGTTGTTTATTTACCGGGCTGATTGGTAATCTGGAGGGAAGGTCAAAATAAAATCAGTTTCACCATCCTATTGTGATTATTACTGCCATATAACCTTAAATGTTATGGGTGAGGCAGGGACGATGAGGTTTTGTGCTACTAAAGACATGTCGGTCCCCTCCAAGGAGAGCACAGCGTTGTAACCCTTGACCTTCTTGTATACAGGTTGAATGAGTTGATCAAAAAGGAGCCGTGTCACAAGTACAGAAGAGTGTGGATATCGTGCGGTTGTGCTGCCTATCGGATCAGCTCACTAAATATATCACCCACAAAACCCCGACTATAATAACTAGGTATTTGCGAAATGATCATGTAATTTATTAGTCTACTACAGCTCTACCGGCTAAAATTAAAAAAAAAAAACATGGAACATGTTTCATATATATAGGTATGTTGTGAAAGTACGTTTCATAATGCCAAGCAGATAACTCCAACCAATTTTGTTTGTTTACCTATGTACCAGTCGTTCTCTGAAGGATGTGGAAGGAGAGAAAGATTAGCAGCATGAGATGTGGTGTGATGCGTAATAAATTCAGACCTCTCAAACGTGTGGTGAACGATTTTTGTGGGGTGGAAAATGAGGAAGTTGTATTTCAACGGCAACGATTGGTTGGAAAGATCAGAAAATAGAAAATGGCTAAAACATGTGCCATGTTAAAACGTATAGGACGTTTTTCACGAGTTAGGTGGTGGCTAAAATATGTTCGATGTTAAAACTTAACGGCTGTTTTTCGCGAGTTAGGTGTTTATTTTGGGATCATAATCGATCCCCCCGTTTGGCGTGATGAAGCAACAGACAAAAACAATTACTATTCAGATATATAACATTTTGCGCCTATTCTGCTTTGAATAATTCGCATGCTGTTTTATTGTAGTAGGCATATAAGAGTACTAATAAGTTTGCTGCTGGCCTGGTAGTTTTAAATGGCTAATATGCGTGCAGGAACTAATGGGTGCGAACGCTCGATGCTCGATGTTTCAGGAGAAAATAAATTGGAACAAAACTCACTATATTGCTTAGGGGCGGCAAATGGTGGCTGACAAGTTTTACTTCCTTCTCCAGTGTCGGAGCATATGAGGCCGGTATCGCAGTCAGAATGGCGTCTGCAGAGCTCACCTTGACCAAGACCGTACATGAACATACATGTACCTACATCTGGAACATTAAACATTAAGGGATGGGAATAATAAGTTCCATGAGCATTCGAGTATTACTCACTGTTTGTAAAATGGATGAAGGTTACAATATAGATATCTCCTCCAGAATAAATCTGTATTCGCTCTTGAAAACTTACCTCCTTCAACGTTTATGCAGACTTGGCCAGGGCAACAATACTCATTGGAGTAGCATTTCCTCTCGTAACAACCTTCTCCCTCCAGCCCTTCTTGGATTTCTTGAAGACGCTCGATCGCATTTGGATTCTGCAACATAAAGATCGAGGGAATTAACACAAATATGCAGGTGGCAATTGGTGATTCCCCAGTGAAAATAACGTATTAAAAATCCGGGTTAAAATTTGGTTTTGCATGTACTTACTAGGTAGACATACTATTCGCAATGAACTGCATGGTTACTATGTAAATGTCATACTTACTTTCTCCAGCAAGTACAATTTATTTTGAATCGTTAGAGTACTAGGTACCTACTCTTTTTTAACACATTTAATAGGTTAATTGTGCCACACCCTCTCCCCACACTGGATATTATTCCAACTTCATGTGGTTCGTAAACAGTGAACAGGAACAGAGGATAGGGTGAGGACCGACTCCTCAGTAAAAGCAAGGATGGGGACTACAGGTGATGTATTGAACCCCCAACCCTACACCACCAAAACACTCACACAAGCCAAACACTTCGTCCCCGACATCACCTACGCCTAAGGGTTGTCCGCTAAGCCTCGTTGATTTCCCGAGAGGTTGAGCTCACGCTCATCCACCAACCCGGGATTATCATAACAGACCGCCAATGTTGTAGGCATCTCTGTATAGGTTTAGTCGGTAAGCTGCTTAGAATTGGGCAGGGGGCGGCTCTAGGGAACCTGACAAGGTGAGGCCAAAATGAATTTTTAGGGCGAGAAGAATACGAAATACTGTTGGCGAAGGACATGGCAGTGGATATCACTATAATGTATGGTCAAGCCACGGTCAAGTAACAGTGGGAGAGAGGAGATAAATTGCCATTTTGAACGAAGAAATCATTTTCACTGCAGTATCCGTAGTTGTCTCGTTGCAATGGCTGAAGTAAGCCATTTCAAACAGCCGTTTCAATGCTTCCTTTTGGACCAGCAGCAATGCCTAATTTCAAAACAAATAATATAATATAATACTAACAAAAGATCATTTTGAGGGTACTATGTACCTACTTCTGTTAGGTAGATACTTTGCAATTCCGCTGTTGGCATTGATCAACTCAGCTGCATATCTAATTGTTTGTTTTTCAATCATTTTTTTAAAATTTAATTTGGTCGAAGTTCAGCCAATTATATACCTACACTAGGGTTTAATGACATTTTAATGAAAGGTCCTGATGACTTTGTTAGATACCAGAAATGCAGTAGCAGTATTGTAGATAATTGGGGTAAAGATTCACCCTAAAACCGCCCCTGGCATTGGGTTTCGCCGTTGTTATCTGTAGACTGCAGCAATCAATACACACACATCTCCAAATTTTCAGTAGGTACATATCAAGTTCATTGCAGCTCGTGCTCAACACGAGAAGTTCTGGAAATATATGATAATATTACCGAACTTCTTTTGCTCGTTTATAGAGAGCATCAGTCGCGGCCACGAGGCCACGAGTAACCTGCCAATATTTGGGTACCTTTTATTTTCTCAGGAGATCCGGAAGTGGTTTCTATCACTTCACTTTGAGGCGTCTCACAGCCCCTCACGGAGTTGGAACGCGTACAACCACTTGGATTTGAAATGACGACTCTTTCGACTATCTTTACATCTGTATTGCAACAGGAAGAGTTGCTTGACCTCGAACAGGCTCTGCCTCCTGCCAGTGACAATGTTTGTTGTAGGTATATAATATATCGTCGCTTAAGAAGCAACACGCCCTATCGAAAATGAGGTTTTGACTGATTCTTATTCGATTTCTCACGCTGCATTGACTGGTTAGCTCAAAATTGCTTCAACTAGACTACAAAATCGAGAAATACTCGAAAAACATAACACCCCCATTTACCTCAATACCTAAATTACCTATTAGGACAGCACCCCGCATCAACCTAAATTTCCTAATTTCTTTAATTAATACTTTTTTCAGTATTGAAGACTACCGGAAGGCAAGAAGTGACTGGATAACGGGGAACAAAGGGACAGGTGATCAAAAACTGAATTCAGTTTTTTCCTCCTCCTGAAAAATTGGGATTTGGTTCATAGGGCGTGTTGCTTCTTAAGCGACGATATGTAACAGAATTGTCGTCCGGTTGGGTTACGATAGGTAATAGTCGTTGACGTTCAAGGGAAGGAGCATTAATGAATTTCCCTGAACTTGGCTCTTCTAATACATATTTGAGGCTCAGAAATAATTCTCAAAGAAAAACTCACACTTAGGTAATTTACTAAGTTTGAATGGCCCGATGGAAAGCTATCAAAATCCAGCTTTTGGACGGTGGGTCTTCTTTAAGGGTTAGAAAATAGGGGATGCAATTTTCAAAGCGCCCTAGCTCGAAAATTTCAAATAGGAAGGTATATTTTTTTCTTATGTATGTATTTCTAATAGCTGGTTTATTATGGTAATTAGTAATTTATATTTTTACCATCGATTTAAAATAGAACACAATTTTTAGCGTCGAATGAGACCTTGCGGAGCGTTTTAGGACCAACCGTTCGCTCCCTGTAAGGACTTAAGGGTTGAATGAAAAAAAAGAGCAGAAACACGAGTGTGAATCGCAATTCTTCCCGAGTAGGCAAAATCTCCGTTCAAATATCAGCTGTTCAAATGCAACTCTCTTTTGATTCCGACGAACCAAGTTTGTTGTTTACTTTCAGAAGCTTCCTTATTAGTTACTGAATTTCATTAAGAATGAATGATTCAACTCTCCGATGATAATAACAAGAAGGTACCTACTCATTGTCGCCAAAAGATGATTGTGAACTTCGTGGTAGGTGGGTATTTTATGTCAATAGGATCTTCCTAGATGGACAGAAAATGAAAAACCGTCGTGTGTAAATTTGCAGCGTTTTTTCTCTATTATAGGCGCATTCGACCATTTTGTTTCATGGACGTCAAAGACGTTGTTACATTTTTATTACACATCACATTACACAGATTCATTTCACAGTAGAACACAGATTCATACATCGTGTATTTCAAATCTTCCCGAGTAGGCCAAATCCTCGTTCACAGATCAGCTGCTTGACTGCAACATTTTGTCGATTCCACCATTTTTTCACTTCAAGAAGCTTCCTTAGTTACTGAATTTCGTCATGAATGAAGGAGTAGGTAACAATAATTACGAGTAGGTACATAGGTAGTCATTGTGCCACGAAATGATTGTGAACCTCGCTATATAATTAGGGTAGGTACTTGCTATAATACGATTGGGAATTTTATTTTTCATTTTTTCGCTGTTCCCTGCATGCACACATCCAAGTATAAGTAATTTCAATATTTCCAACTTGGTATTTCAATGGGTGAATTCTGTTTGCTCTAGAGCATTTTCCCAAGTTCGGAGGGGCGATTTAAAAAAAAAGTGTAGCTTCACTGCCGCGATGGTTGTGTGATTGCGTGACTGCTGACTATAATTTCAATTCAGTAGACCTCGTCTTAAAAGGGACCGGTCCACTCCAATGAAGGTCGGAGAGCTTAGCATAATTATCACAACCTACTACCTAATTATGAGAATGGAGATCTCATTAGCATAACATTTATTTATTTAGCATTAGTGCACATTAACTTTTTGTTGCAGTGGCTAGGTTAGCCCTCTGCCCAGAACAAATTCTTGTTCGCCGTTACAAGGAACACCGGTCATAATGACCGCTATAACAGAAAAATTGGTTTTCTAGGAGTTTTTATACTTGTCAATAGATTTTTTCTCTTCGGCGACTGCATGGGGTGATTCAGAACACATTGTCGAGTTGGAAAAAAAAACAAGGTCCTTACATTTTTTTAAATTTTAACATTAATGAAACTTGAACAGATGAGAGACCAGTACAATGCATGGATGACAGGTGGATAACGGACATTTTTTAGGATCCATTTTAAGTTAGTGTACCTGTGCCTAAATAAAAGATGAAAGAATGCTAGGAATGGTACATAAATATGGTAGAATAAGATGAATGCTTGAAGAATCATGGTGCAAACAGATCACCCGTCATTTTGACTGGTATGAGAATCATGCTCTTTACGGGATTGCTCGGGATTACTCGTTATTGCTCTACAGGGAACATCAGCCATAATGACTGGCAAGGTTACAAAAAAATACGACTTATCGATGAGTTACGAGTGCCAACAGCCAATGCTTCCTCCATACTTGCACTAGTTCAACTTCAACTGAAGATGTCACGGAGTGTCAGCCCCCAGATGGTACCAACCGCACCTGCCCCTGGCTAAGAAAATTTGAACGGTACCCGTCATAATGACGGATGTTCGGGGAGTTAGTATGGTTTCTGTGTTGACGAATCGAATCCGCCTACCGATTTGAAGCATGATATTTTTATACTAATTGGTACCAATTGGAAGCTCATATACAAATTTGAAACAACAAACTTCCCAATGAAGTCTCCAACGTCACCAGCCCAAAGCATGGCAAAGTTCTGAGATTACAGCGTTCTGCAAGGATTTCGGTTTCATAAATAACTTAATGGTTTGTTGATGTCGTGTTGTTGTCATGAGCCGCCTCGACGGACTGCTCAGGTCAACTTGAGCTTGACCCAGTTTTCCCGGGCTCCTATCACGACGTCGCCTCCCAAATGAAATCAGTTTGCGATGCTCCTTGTACGAGGCTCATTCCACCAAATCATTATGTTATTCATGCAATAACCTTCCGTTAATGAAAAAAAGTACTGTTCTGTGCCCGGTGAATCTATTCTTCACAATCCGTAAAGACATCCTGTATCACTACATTGTTGTTGACGAATAGTTGTTGTTGTTGTTGTGGTATTTCTTGTATTCTTGCTTTTTTAATAGTTTCATGGGGTTTTTTCTGTGTTTTTTTTTTTTTTTTTTTTTCACTCGATTCGCTAGCTTCTGAAAACATCCCTACCAACCGTAGAGTGACAATTTCACTCATATTTCTGAACCTACAGTAAATACTGAAAGTTCAACTCTTGGCGATGACATCCCGGGGAAATCACACAAATGTGAACGTACTCCACGCAACCCCATAATCTCTCAGCACTCCGAGAAAATACATTTACAGAAAAAGGAAAAAAAATTGCATCCCTTTCCTCCTCAGTAGGAAGAGTCACGTAGTCAATAAAACGTGACTGGCGTTCTCCATTATCAGTTTTTCTTAACGAATTCCTACTGGCTTCACAGCGGCTCCACGAAAATGGTGGTTGGCAAGGGAGCGGAAGCCCTTCCAACTGGTGAATTCCGTGATTTCCACGACAGTAGGTATAAATAAATTCTTGGTTGATGCGATGTGTCCAGGATTAGGTCGTTGTGGCCGTGGGCCAAGGTGGAGAGAAATCCATTTCCGCTATCACCCGGGAGTGAGTCCCAGAAAGACCAACCTGTTTTCTATTGCTAGTCATTGCATGAATTCGAGCAACTGAATTTCGTCGATGTTTCAGATGAAACATTATCATTCAGTGAGTCCATTTTCTGTACGAATCAAATAGAGTTGTGCATTTCATGAGAGTGTGTGGCGTTTCTGGTGTGAAAAATCATTGAGTCAGCCGTTCATTCTGAACTAAATTAATCGCAACGAAATTGTGGAAACCCATTTTAAATAAACAGGACAGAGTTAATGAAAACATTGTCTATTTCCATGCAGGAAGGTAATGAGTTACAATCGATTTCGACGGTTGGGTTATTATCGTTCCTCGGGCACAGGAAGAAGTGATTCCATTCAGTTCTTCCTGTGCCCGAGGTCCGATAATAACCCAACCGTCGAAATCGATTGTAACTCATTACCTTCCTGCTTGGAAATAGACCATGTTCTCATCAACTCTGTCTTGTTTATTTGAAATGGGTTTTCCACAATTTCGTTGTGATTGATTCAGTTGAGAGTTTGTTGAAAAATATCGATATGTTCATCTTGATATAATATCGATGTTATTGGCCGATATTTTTTACCACGATACACCGACATATCAATATCTTTTTTTCGAAATCAAAACCGATATTTTTATTAGTTTTCTTTGTGTTTTTTTCTCTTGGTGTGTTGTGTTACTACCATAGGGCACATACCTACACTACTCTTTTTGAAATTGCTAACATAACATAACCTAATAATGAAAAACAATGATAGTGAGCCAAAAATTCCTGGCTGCTTCATCGAAGCATAGGAGAATAAGAAGAAGAAGACTTGATAACGATCACCCATCTTAGGAAGTTGCCGAAACTTAATTTCGATGCCTAACTAAGATAACAATAATTTCTGTTTGTTGTTGTTCGATAACACTGTTTTTGAGCCTGCCGTTTACAAATACTTCTTTAGGTAGTTTTTTCTTCTTTTTTGCTTTATCTTTTGTTCACTTAGTTCTGCAGTGTGAAAGTTCTTTAAAAAAACTAAAAACAAGTCTGCCACTAGGAATTTTGTGTGGTAAGTTTTATAAGACGAGTAGAAACACTACAAACGACATAAGATATAAGATATTTTTCACGATATATCGAACCGCGATATTGATATATTTTAAAATACCGATATGCCTATCGAATAACGATATATTTTTTCGATATCAACATCCCTAGTGAAAGGCACAAGGTGGATAGTATAGGTAAAGGTAAGTAGTACCTACCTATTATTCACACCCGTCGCTTAGAAACACTACGAACGACATAAGATATAAGATATTTTTCACGATATGTCGAACCGCGATATCGATATATTTTAAAATATCGATATGCCTATCGAATATCGACATATATCTTCGATATCAACATCCCTAGTGAGAGGCACAAGGTGGATAGTATAGGTAAAGGTAAGTAGTACCTACTTATTATTCACACCCGTCGCTTAGGAGCGGTTCGATAGGGTTTGCCACTCTCCTACTCAGGCCTGCAGCATGAGTTTCGGCGAGTTATCATATTCGATCCAGTGGGGGTGTTTTGTAAGCTAAACAACTGTGGGTAAGAATAGTTGTTTTTCATGAACTTGGTGATCTATACATATTCAGTGCTTGACAAATGCCGTCATGTTTTGCCAGCGAGGTGGTCTGTAAGAAAGCAACCTCGACAAAAGCAATCCATTGACATCGACAGAATCAATGAGATTAGGTGACTAAATCAAGTGTTCGTGGATTATTATCATTTTCTGGCAATAATATTTTACTGTTCGTATTGAGTATTGGTGTTACACATCAACTTGATGTGTTAAAAATTAATGTTCATACTTGTTTTTTTTGTAGACTTCATGTATGTGTGAACACGACGTGTAACTCAAGTAGGTAGGTGCTTATGAATGGGTTTTTCCTATATATTATTCAACTTTCTTCCATTCACTAAAAATCCTTTCGTTTTCGACTGCTTCCCATAACTGATAACGATACATAAAGTCGTTAACTCATCCAAACGGAGAGCTACCTCTTGGTTTCAGACCCCCCAAATGATTTGTTACTAATTCCAGCTTATAAGTTGTTGTAGGTACACACCTTGTTGTTGCATTTTTTCAAAAATTATGCCCATGTAAATTCAGAATGGAATCCTTACGTAACAACGTGCAAAGCTGTAGGCCAAGAACGAAAAAAATGAATTAAACTAGTTGAACCAACGAATCAACGAATTTTTTCAGCAATGATTTTCCTCCAAGAAAGATTCAAATGAGACCTACCTAAGAAGTAATTGAAGGCGAATGAATGTTGAATGCTGAATAAATGTTGGGTGCTGACTCATATCATACATTCTGGCAAATAATGTCAATGACCCTAACCAGAATCTTCGGGCCACACTCGACCTTGCCGTACGTTTTTCGCCGATACTTTTGTTAAAGAAGAAGAGCAAGACATTAGGTGATTAAATGAATATTGTGAAATGTTATTCTCAAGTGAAAAGAAGGTACTCGTGAAGATGAGCCTCAAAATGGTAACAACCTCACAATAATACTTCATGATGAAATATTCCTGCCTCTTCAAAACGAGCAACATTTTAACTACTAATTTAGTAGCTCTTAGTCTTTTTCTCCGCTGAATTGCAAAAGAGGGTGGAAAGAATAAAACTTTCCATAGAACTACATCCACATTCTGCCTTCATTGTGAGAATTTCTTAGAACGGGAGTCACGAAGTTGACAGCGGAACGATGAAGTTGCCTCAACGAAGAGCTGGGTTGGAAGTTTGCGGGCTTAACTTGGCCGATGATATTGCAAACGTGCTTAGACTTTTTCCCCGAGGAGTTTGTGTTGAACCTTTTTGAAAGCCTCGGAGCACCGCGCAATCTCAACTGGGCTAATCTTGAGTCTATATGGACGGCAATTTCATTTTTTTCTTCCGTACTTCGGTTTATATTCTAGAGGCATATTGGGAATTCTTCGGACACCACCTACCTTCTCTGCTATAAATTCTACTTCTCACTAATTTCTTGGACATTTTTTGGGCATTCGTTGGCATTATGTGGATCTAAGCTGGTATGAATAGGATCTCTGCGGTATAAAGGTCACGGAACTTTCATGACAGTTTTATATTAGCAGAGATGCAATTTGTGGTGGACACATTCCCTAATAGTCCTCGTGACCAAGTTTGATATAATATTAGAAGTGTCATTTCAGGCAGTTCTATAACTTGTCACGGGCCTAACAACTCCACCACATCACTCTCTAAACTGGTGACCCCGACGTGATATCGGTGAGGCAGCATGTGGTACACACATGCTCCTGACCCCTAGATCCAGTACTGCACCTGCCATGATCAGACAGACGTTGGCCAGGGGACACCAGGCTATGCTGACCATAGTTCAGGAGTGAAGGCAGAGGATTCCTGTCCTCTTTGGTGAGCCACATAGTTCCTCACCGGTACCCCTCAAAATCAGAGAATCTTAGGAAGGCGAGTCCTGTCGTGGACACATTCCCGAATAGTCCACGTGACCAAGTTTGATATTAGGAGTGCCATTCCAGGCATTCTATAACTATAACTTTTTCTATAACGGGGTTAACGGGGTCTAACAACTCCACCACATCAATCAAAATTCCAGGATCTCTAAACAATTCATATTAAAAGTGTAAAGAGAACGAGAGCAGACACACAGTGGTCTGAAATACCGAAAAACTATTTGAAGTTAGTGTGGTTTGGAATCAATGTTCAGATAGTTGCTGGGTGTAGCGCACTTGTCTAAATCTAAGCCTGAATAAAATCTTCACCAAGCCTTGGAGTCCCCCTTCAAAGTTGAATTAGTCCGTAAGGTGGTTTCAAACGACCCAACATTAACAAGCTGCTGTATGTCGAAATATAAATATAAATCGTGATTCCTTAGTTGTTCCCAGCTTGCTTAATGATTCTGTTGTTTGTTTTCAGCTGAAGATCACAAAACGTTCAAATATCACACCGTGAACAATTTAATGCTATTGAGGATGCCCCCTTAACAAACAAACAAAATTTAGCGATTGAGATTTTAGGGTTTTTGAAGTTATACTTCTTTGCGCCCGTTAGACACTTTGGGATGGGATGTTGGTCGAGAAATTTCGTAAGACATTTTTCATAAGACATTTTTCGTAAGACATTTTTCATAAGACATTTTTCGTAAGACATTTTTCATAAGACATTTTTCATAAGAACAATCTGCCGATTGTAAGTTTTGTA
>JAEMON010000006.1:14626250-14647134 GCA_030264115.1 Lygus lineolaris | reverse complement strand
ACCATTCAACAACTTGTAGAAGAAAGATAGGTCGGCTACCGTAATATATGGGATCAATAGAGAAGAGTAGGTAGGTACTACATGAAAATACTGAAACATGATTCTAATATTATAGGTACCAAACTACCTAATAATTTAATAACAGAACAAATTGGCAACCCCAAGTTCGCCCTTTTGGCACTTAGAAACAAACATATAAGAAGTTCGCCCTTCTGGTCAATATAGACTTTGAAGGCTGATTTCTGAAATCGCAATAATTCTGAAGTTCGCCCTTCTGGTTGTAAGGTCCTCATTTGTTCTAATCGACGTCTGTGGGCAAGTTATTCGTTCGAATTGGTCAATGACTATAATGCTCATCTTGGCGCGCATCAAGCTTGAAATGCATTGATCGACGCTAAGGTAGGGTTAAGTTATTGTTTTTCAACCACCCTAGCTCATAGTTGGAAAGAAAGTGTGTTGCTCACTGATCCTAAGCGCAGTGCCTCTCCTCACCTCGAAAAGTCACCAAACTTGAATGACACGATCATACTAAAAGCATAAAGTGTTCAAACCCGAAGATTGGTAGCGTCCCTATTATCTCAATACTATACCTTGGTTTCTAACACCATGCGCAGACTCAGGTTAAAATGGTTACAAACAACTGAAGTCAAATGTTGTTAAGAGAGCGATGTTATCACTACCCAGAATTCAGTTCTTGAGAATCAATCGGAAGAAGAAAAAACTGGCCACGCCAACGTTTCGGATAGTTTATTACCCATCCTCAGGGATATTAGGTACAATAAAACAACCGATTCACCAGAACTGAATTCTAGTTTATACTCTCGGTCAAAAACCTTTACCAATATTATTGCTATCACTTCCGTTACCAGCTAAACCCCCGGGGTGCGGTTGGTGTCTCAAGTATTTTTTCCGTTCAAACCACAAGCCCTGATAGGGCGTGAATGGTTGGTCGTAGTGTGCTGCGAGTGGTCTCATTCAATTCTAAAAATTTCAAGCGATTCAAAATCGTGAGAAAAACCATTTTATGACGAGTTTTTGAGAAGGGTTTTGAACAATTCGGTAGTTTTTTCAATGGCTAAAGAAGTGCTTCAAGCAACTTCGCAATTTGTGCAAATGTATCAATACTGTCAAAACAGTCACACCATACTATGACACGACACCAAAAACTATAGTGCTGATTCTGTGTTCAAAAACACTGCCCATAAAATTAGGGCTGAACAGTCAGGCGAGTACCCCTCCCCCCCCTCCCTCATTCATGGTGGGGCCTCACGATTGGTAGATTGGACAAAGAAAAACAAAAAACTCACCAATCAGTAAACCAAGTCCGGATATGTCTTCTTGGTGATACTCTCAATTTTAGATACGGCCATTGCAAGTTTCAGAAGAGGAAGTGTAACTCTCAATTTATTAGAATTATAAGGAATCTCATTAGTTTGAACTTCGGCGATAATTCTTATCGTGCCCTCGCCATTGACTGACACCGTGGTGAACAATATTAGCCCCTTTGGTTCAACTCTGATCCTAAGTGTGCCGTCTTCGAAACCCACTTCCGGTCCCACATGACCTGGTGGGTAAGTATAAAGGTAAATAAGTGGCATTACCGAAATGTATACGAAAAAATTGAATAGAATAACAATCAAAATTAAAATGAGTTGATAACTTCCTCTTTCGTTTTCTTATCAATAGTGATCATGATTTGAAAAAGAATCAGTCTTACTCAGTGATGAGCACCGGGAATATTCCCATGAGAATTCATCGGGAATATTCTCCAACTTAAAAATTCCCAGTAAAAATTTGGAATTTATTTTTTTCGTAAATTTCATTTGTTCTATTCTTCTGGATTAGCTAAATAGCAACTACTTTAATTATTAAATGCGCTAGGTGCATAAATAATGGTGTTTTTATGCAACACAATAGCCTAACCCCCTATTCCTTCGGGATATGAATTGGATTTAGAAGATAGGTGTACCCACCCTAGGTACGTGCTCCAAAAATGTCAGAGGTCCAGACCAAAGGTGACAAGTGTTTTGACAGTGCAAGTAGGAACTTCTTCTCACCTCCTCGACTCAACATGACTCGGTCCTGTTCAAGTCGTTTTTCTTCTCTTTGGGCTTCTGTGATTAGAACCATGGAAGTAGGAACTGGGAACTTCTTCTCTCCCTGTTCTCATAGTTCTAACAACAGAAACCCTAAGAGAAGAAGAACAACATGAACAGGACGAATCATGTCGAGTCAAGCACTGATGATGAGACCCCATTCTCAGAATCGGGATCTGATTTCTGGTGAGACTTTCACCAAATTTTAAGAAAACATTTCTATCGCAAAAGCTCCAAAATTGTTGGCATGCAAAATTTTTAAAATTGTCCCAATGGAAATCCGTTCCAGACCATTCTAAAATGATTCCTGAAGCTTAAGACTTTTTCACTCCAGAAAATACCTATTGGCTGACCCTAGGATCGATCTGAAAAATCTAAAGATTTTCTAAATATGGAAGAAAGAATGGGTTCGTTGAGGAGAATTTTTGGAGTACCTACTGTTAGGTGTTTAATTTTGAAGATAATGGTAAAAAACATGTTTTTTGAGTTTTTGGGTGTAAATTATCATCATAAACATAGAAACATTACGGTGTATTCGGAATCAGCGCAAAATTTCCGATAAGAACCACCTACCAAATCGGTTAAAATGATTTTTGAAAATTCGCTCATTAACTCATGCTGCATTAACTTGTTTGTTATACATATGTACTATACTAAGTCAGGTATAAACGGAATTTTTGTTTTTAAAAGCTTTTTTTTCGAACTCAGTCCTGACAGTTAGCTGCAGCACCTAGGAAACAGCAATTGGAAATTTCAAGCTATGGGTAAGCCCTGAAGTGGTCATGAAGCAGGTCAAAACTTTTTTATCGGCTAAAAAAATAAATTCCCGAATATTCCCGGGAACTTCCCCAAAAATAAATTCCCGGGAACCCACCCATCACTGGTCTTGCTGTAAGACTTAATGAGCTAATGTCCAAAAACCATTTTCTAGTAAGAGAAGTAGGATTAATTGTATTAATTTTGTATATAAGTGGTGTATCTATATATTTATGTGTTTTTATAAAGACAGAACCGTTTGTTCATATTTTTCACAGATCAATACAATAAATGAATCAATCAATCTCTTCTTCAGCAACCCCAGTTCTAGGACTCGACATTGGGTAGCATACCGGCGTAACTAGGACAGAAACTGCTCAGGGAAAGTATTGTGAAGCTCCGCACCAGATGGTAAATTAAGAGACAAACCATGAAAATCATATTTTAACTCCACTCACTCCATGGATATTTTAACCTAATCTAATACGCCGGTATGATACCCAACCTCGAGTCAGTTCTAGGTTCTCTAACAACTGTATTACCAATTCACATTATTAAAGTACCAAAAGACATCGAATCACCATTGATTCAATTTGCAACTAGGTACTTACTATGGAGGCGAATTTATCTTTGGACCCACCTTGAAAAATCATAGATCCAGCTTCTATTACTGTGTAGCTTTTATGGTCAAACATATATGTTGTACCGACAAAGCCTTCAGTTGGAAAGATCTTGAATTTCAAATTGCGCATGAAGTTGGACAAAATGTCCGCACCGATGTGATGGAACTCGTAGACGGTCAGAAAACAGCGGCCATACTCCGTCCAATGATCTGTCAAAATGTTCGTGACAGGTTGGTACAGGTGAATTACCATTGTCAGCCATGCAAGTATTGTCCAAATTCCATCACTACAGCCGACGTGTTTGGATCCAACACCGTAATTTTCATCTTCACAAATCAAAACGCACTCATTTTTTATCAAGGAGTTGAAATGCAACCAGCTTCCCGGAGCTTTTTTCAGCTTCAAAGGTCCTCCCTGGATAACATCATCCACCGATGAAGTTGTGAAGTACGTTCTACTGACTCCTTTGAAACTGTTTGTTTGGAAATAAGGAATCATTGGGTAATGAGAAGTTATGATGGCTATGGTTTCTCCCGCTGGGATGTGGAAGCCTCTCTGTCCGTACAATATCACCCGACTCCCATCAGTATCCAGAGTCGCTCCAAAATCTGTAAGACAGTTGAAGGTACCAATATGAAGTGGACATTCACCAATCTCAGAAGCACTCTTCAATCAACATCAGAGTCAATAGAAGTGGTGATGGTTCAAGTGCAAATTAAATTTAGATGTCACAGTAGATGGGGGCCACGAAGTCCACTCCTGAAGATCTATAACATGATTCCCATAGATGGTCGGGATTCAGTTTGTGGAAATATACATCTGGTGCGAGGCTTCACACTACTTTCCTCGCCCGTAGAAACCTGAGGATGGCTATTTTGTGGATTTTACGATGATTTCGGCCCTCAGGATATTTTTTTGGAAGTCAGGGGTAAGTATTGGAACTTGTTTCTAGGTACCTACTTTTTAGAAGAGTAGGTAAGCCCTGTGAATTTCCTCAAAATCACAAAATTTTGACAAAATTCACCTCGACATTTTGACTGGATGCGTCGTGACCATGAGACTGAAGATGGATGTAAATGTAGGTTTGTTTGGTCATTCCGTACAGCACACTTCTACTGACCGGTATAACCACAGAGGAATGCGGGATTGCCGGGTATGAGGGGACAGGGAGAGGACAAGAGAAATAGAGAGCGATGTGTCTATGTAAATTGTGAGAGAATTTAATAAATTTCGGGAAAAACAAAAAGGGTTTTTGAAGATGTTTGAGAATTATGTTTGGGTAAACTAATAGAAAATGGATTGATTTTACCATTTATTTTCGGAAATCATGCGGTTTTGTGTATAGGTGCATGGAGGCGTACTGCGAGGTCATGCTGGTTGCTCACTAAGGTGGTTATTAACTCGGAGGTACAGCGTTCAGGGCAGTTTATGGCTTGCCAATATAAAATGCGACTCAGCATAAAATATAATTGCAGTTGGGCTTGGGCAGGAGGCTGTTTAGGCAAGCGGGTGACTGATTTTTACAGTTGGGGGTGGAGATGGTGGGCTGCAGGTTGATCAGTCCAGAAAGTTTGCATCTTGCTTTGTTACATATAACCAAACCCGTAGGGCTGTTAGTAGAGGGGTCTCATGGAGAGGACAGTATGAATTCCCAGGTTGGCGGTCCTCCAAAACCAAAACCAAACATGGAGGAGCAGACAATAAGTGCTGCCACGGAGTCGGTGCCATAAAGTTTTTGAAGACTTGAACTAATGCCTCATGCCCCAGGGGAATGGGTCGTGAACATAAATATACTCTATCCGTTCATGTTTGAGGATTATGTGGTCTGAGATTCCCATCAGCTGGTCAAGAAGAAGATTCAGTTAGCCTCCCCGCTATAGTGCAGACTTAAGTTCCCTATTCCTTTAGGATTTTACCCTCACTTTTGAACTAGCTTTGACTTAAGCTACTACCCTCACACTTATTCATCTCGTCGCTCCAGTTAGTTTAAAAGGGTTCGAGCCGAAAGCAATGCAGAAAGGCAGTGTTGGCCTGTACTCTGGTCTTTAGATGGAGATGTCATGCTCTGTAATCCAACTGCGACAGGGCAGTACGTGAACTTCCTATATTGAACTACCATCATCTAGGTGGGTTAGTACTCTAATCATTCAGCTAATAAACCTGCTAACCTATTATAGTGGTGCTTTTCATTTCGGATTCTATGTGAAGCGAACCGACTTTAGATGGATGCAACGCTTCAGGGTGATTTGACGGCTGATGGTTGACAACACTATTCCCCGCCCCCAGCTCCACCTCGAATATCCGCTTGGCGTAAGCTCCTCCAGCCCCCCCGTTGCAATCGATCAATATCCCGAACGGCCGGAAGTACTTGGCCCCGCTCAGCAGCTCGTTGATCTCGTTAAAGTCGAAAATTGATTTGAGCAACTCCGTGTATTTTGAGACCTGATTGCATGTAGAACAAACCCAAAAATTACAAGACATATTAATAGATGTATTTCAAATTAATAATAATGGGCAGTTGGCCATCAAGAATCCTCTTCCGGGATCTCTGGCTCTTTTTTAGTTGAATCTTAAAAATGGTTGATTATTTAGGTTTTCATTGGTCTGCTATATATAATATCTTCTGCTAGACCGGTCTACATACGGTAAAGACTGCTGGAGCCGAAACTCATTCTTTGTCAGTTTCCCTCGTTTGGCGAATATCGCCTGTATATAAACCACCGCTCCACGGGGTCCATAGCAGAGCGATTCAAGAAGTAAAGTGTCTATACCTAAGTTTCTCTGGGTCTCTGAGGTTGAAGGCCGAAGGGCCTATGGTCATCTCCATTCGTTTAATAGGTACTGATTCCGCAGTGTCCTGCATTGTGTGGACGACCAACTACTCAAGGTGTGTGTTATGCATTATTATATTACTACATAGCAGTGCAGGATAGGCGTAGCAATATACCTGTTTCCATCAGTTCACGAAAGTTACGCAACGCCAATCGTGCTTACTACTTGGATGGTGACCGTCAAGTCATGTAAAGATCTCCCGCCCAAGAAATGCTCGTGCTTCTTCTATATGGGCCACCCATCCCAACTCAAGAGGGCGAGAAAATGAGTAGTTTTAATCGAAATTAACGGATCGAATCCCTTGAAGGACAGCCTATAACGGTAACCCTAACTTCAACTTTTTCAACCTCGTCACTTACCATATCCACAACGGAAACTGTAACACTGTTGGAGGACGACAGCACGAACATACGGGTGTTCACTGCCAGATCACCGTAGGATATTGTTGGCACTATGAAGAAACCATTGATTATTCCGGACATCACTATTATGTCGTTCATTACATTTGGTAAAATAGGGCCACCTCGAGGACTTATAAGATCTATGGCGAGGATTTCTTCATTATATTCCGGCACCATTTTTCGACAGTTATGAACCAAAAATCCCCAACATCGTTGTTTTTTAGTCAAATAGGACATAGCCGGGCGAGAGAGGATGCTTCCGATACCTGAAATGTATATCGGATCTAATAATCGAAGCAAAGTAATAGATGTTATGAGAAACAGGATCGAATGATCGATCGCCTTACAAACATTGGGGCATAATAAATATGTATTCATTTATACCTGTTATTATTTTATACCTGTATAGATTTGTGTTACACGATTAGCAGCAGCAACCCTCACAATCTTCAATACAGTCTGGTTGCTTATTTTATTCCCTAAACCCCCAACAGCAATCGATCCTTCTTTTAGGTGCAGCACAGCACATGCTGCTTGCACGAAAATTTCCACGTTTCCAGCAGTTTGGAAATAGAGCACATTCTTTGACAGTCCTTCGATAGGGAAATTCTGCTCGACGCGCAAAACTCTATCAGATCGTTCGTGGTGAACAGGGATGGTTTTGTGAATTATCCGGTGTTCATTGTTTTGCCATTCGTAGTCCAAATTGATCGTGGGCTGTTTCACTGCCTCATTCATTTTGTCATTCATTTTGTGATCTAAATACTTACAACTGCACTCTAGCTAGCACAGAGCACAGTTGCTAGTGGACTCCATACTGTGGACTCCATACTGCGTGCACGCTTTGTATTTTTTCCATTTGGTGTCAACTACTGTAAGATTGTTGTGTGCCTTTCTCAGTTTAAATTTGTCAGTTCTTGTTTTGTAGTGCACTAACGCATTTCCATGAGTAACCAGGTTGTATCGTAGGTGACAGTAGGTACCTACTATATAAATACTATATCGGTGATGTGATGGATTCAGTACAGTAGCAGCTTAGAATAATGCTTCAATATTGAAGTTTAGCTTGGAAAAAATCAAGTTCTGGACCCGTGTGGTCCTATAGAAGTTTTGTGCAGCTGGTAACAGCTCTTTATTCATAATATTTAGGTATTATGTTGTGGGCACTTGATTCCCACAAGCAAGGGTAAACCAATAACTTTGATCCTATTCGAATCATCCAGCTCTCTTCCACCGTTCGTGGTCTGAAATGAAGCCGCTCGAAAAACAGTGTTGACAAATCCCGTGATTTCAATAAAGTTGCTTCTACTTCACCATGACGGGAATTATGTTGCTATGCACACATTTTCTCAAAGTCCACGAAAATACCAACAAAATTCTCGGAAAAATCTCAAGTTATTAGGTCATTTTCTTTGTAAATACATTTTCCTGTTTTTTTCCTCCTTGTTAGTAGGTATAGATTTCTTAAAAGACAATTTTCATACATCGTCATACGGCAGACATGGATATGTTCACAGTGACAAGCTCCGATCAGATGAAGCACGCGATT
This sequence comes from Lygus lineolaris, assembly GCA_030264115.1. Classification (NCBI taxonomy): domain Eukaryota; kingdom Metazoa; phylum Arthropoda; class Insecta; order Hemiptera; family Miridae; genus Lygus; species Lygus lineolaris. Next base: position 14,638,877 of record JAEMON010000006.1, on the reverse strand, counting down.
ACTACCATTAAATCTGAACCCTTTCCCGATCAACTTACTGTCAGTAATATCACTTTTCTTGGATTAGAAAAGCGAGCTACTGACTTCAACAGGGATCAGTACACGGAAAATTTCATACAAGCTTGCTTCAACGTGTTGAAAATCAACAAAGCCTTCGTTGTTGGAGGCTCAGGGAACGACTTCAGTTTGGGCATAATTTTAAAGGTAGGTACAAGATTATGTATATAGGTTCCTAATTCAGTTTGATGGTTGAATGAGCAAGAATGGGATACTATCAATATATTTATATGGTTACTGCTTCCTATACGGACAGTCAGGTATGAAAACCTTTGTAATCAAGCCAAACAAAAACGTCTGTTGTGAATCCTACTTTAAAACAAATACGAAAGCGTTTTTGTTTTTTCCTCGTGATATCTACAGAATACAGGGTATGACATTCCGGAAACTAGTCACCCTATTATTTGTGTCATTGTTCTCTCTCTTCGTTCGTTGAGATCAATAGTTGGACAACACGGAATCGAGCCAGTCGCTATTGTCGCCAGTTGTTTTTGAATTTTGAGTTTTCCCACTATTGATCTCAACGTTTGATATGGTTGTATAACCATAATTTTCAATCCTCGTACAGCAATGTGAAACTAATTTGATAGTTGACGGTGAAATGTTTTTTTTGAAAATTCAACTGGCGACAAGCGCGACTGGCTCAGTTTTGAGTTGTGCCACTATTGATCCCAGCAACGTGCGAATTGCACTACAAATGAGAAACATTACCGGGTTGTTCGATTTGTGATTCACGGAACATGGTTCAAGCGAATTTGTTCACTGAGGAGGGGAAAGGACGCCGAAATTTTTATCAGATATTCATAATCATAACATAAATACCTGTGAGATCAGTTGTTAAATAATTTATAAGAAAAGAGTGGCCTCATAGCGAGAAAAACGAAGCAACGCTCTTGCCCCGCCAGACCCTACCTCGTCAACCTGGTCAAACGGAACAAAAGGATTATTTTGTGGGCAGGAGAAAATTATGAGGCAGTGTAGTATGCCGTATTGCCTGTATATATTAATTATTGAAATTATAGATAATTATTATGGGTGCCTACTGAAAAAGGAGGCGCGAGTGTGACGGAATGGGAATTTTGTCTCCATTCATGCAGCATGAGTTGATGAGCTAATTTTCAAAGAATAATTTGATTTGGCGGGTGATTCTTATGGGAAATTCCACGCGGATTCCGGATATATACTAAATAATATATAGTGTTATGTTCCTATGTTTAAGATAGTAATTTACACTAAAAACCTCAAAAAACACGTTTTTTTAAAGTGATTTTTGACTACATTTTCAAGATTTGACCCCTTGGAGTACTCCAGAAAATTCTTGCCAACGAATTCATCTTTTCTTTTGATATTATTGACATTTTTGAATTTTGATATTTTCAAATTGACAAGTGACAAAAAATGTTGACATTTAACATTGACAACATTTTGACATTTAAAACTGACAGTTTAAATTGACAAAATTGAAATGGTGACATTTTAAATTTTTGTAGATAACGTTTTTTGGATAACGTAATTTGGTCGATAACGTCAGATATATGGTCGTTCTGCTAAAGTCTTCAACAAATGACTATAAGTTTCAGACGAAATGGTACAGCGGTAGATAGTAATTGGAAAGGAATTCCGAACAATATTCTCAAAAAGCTGCAGTCATGGATGTCTTAATGAGTGAATTTTCACAGAATTAATCGGACTACAAGTTGAAGAGGTATACCTACATCGGGAGTTCGGTATAGACGTTGTTGAATGCAAAATTTCTATAATGCTGCTCCTTTCAAAATTGATAATGGTGATGTCACCTAGCTCTTATGCAACTTGACTGGCATGGTAAAAATGTGAATGATCAGCTCTCGAGGTTCATGAGTTTTGGGCGTTCGAAAATGGACGTTTCATGAATCTATCGAGATAACCCGTTGGAGTTCAATTTCAACCTATACATTCGCTGTTAGATTGTCAGAGTCGGCGCTGGAAATGGGATTGACAAAATATATACCGGGAGCAGAGGCATCATTTCTCGCCCTGCCATGTCCTACTCGACCGTGAAATATGGGTGCTGGGGGTTCCTAATTCACTACATCGACTCTCTCTTCGCCTGCCACCGATCCACGGACGAGGAAAGGGTCTCCATCGATCTGATTACCCCAGAAGGCGGTCCGATTGATCCGGACGTCATCGATGAAATTTTCGTCGAGACTCAGAACATTGAAGAGTACAAGGTCGTTAACTCGATTAGAGCACTCAACTTATCAAGGTAAAGGTCGGTCGTAAAACTACCTTTCCCATTATTTCATTATTTCATAACGAATATATGTTTAAAGAAAGAGATGCACGTTTAGTTCCTGAATCTAATAGTATGTAGCTGGAACACAGTGATAATTTACAGAATTCGTTTGTATTGACGAATACATAAATCATTGTTGGGATATCTGCAACAATTTTGATTCATTATTGTAGGGAATTTAGTTTCACCTACTATTTCAATTTTAACCTTTTGCTAGGGGGAAATTAAAATAAAATATGGAGAAATTAAAATTAGCCCACGCACTAATTTTTGAAATTCCTCTTGAGAAGATTATCAAGTTTCTTACATACCTGTGTTGGATTCGACGGTTCGGCCTAGTCAGATGTCCAACAGAGGGATGAGCAAAAAATTTGATAATAAAGTTGATGATAAAGTTTAAAACACTTGATCGGTTGGAGATCCAATTCAAGGGCCTGAACAAATATTTAAAAATATTCAATAATCGATTTTAGATTAAATAAACCACCAAGATTAATTATTGGGGTTAACTCTTTTTTTTTGCAGGAGTTCAAACATGCTGTTTAAAGTTGACGCTTCGGAACTCGTTGTGTCGGTAATCGAAACGATCTCAGAATATGTGAAGGTGATCGAGGGGATGTTCAACTTGGACAGGATCAACTCGTTGTTGAATGGAAGCAGCTACAGCAGGCCTTTCAGAATCATAGTCGATTGCAACCACGGAGGAATCGGTTAGTGCCCGGATATTTTGTGCGTCAGTTTTATGGTGCATTGGTGGAAATTCCTCCAAATTTGCTGTACGGCATTGGTAATAGTATTATAAGTTACCAATATGTTTAACATTCCACCGACTTACTGTAAGTAAGTTCAATCCATCCAATCCTCCATCCAATTTGAGTACGAACAGAAAAAATTAATTATTTTCGCCCGTTATACCAAAATTATTTGAAAAAATATGTTTCCAAGTGGGAAAACACTGCAAATCAGTATGCAACAGATTAAAATTACGCAACCCAAAAAAAATGAAAGTTGTCACAAAGGATCTGATACGGATTTTGAAGGTACAGAATCCGAATACGAGGTTTCACGTAGTTTTGAGATACAGCGCCTGAAGAAAAACAAAAATCTCTACCTACATTTTCCATTTAATATTTTGTTAGATCAAAGGGTGCTAGACTTATCGGAAATTTAACGTTGAAAAGCCTCCTCCCTACGTTTTTGAGCCGCTTTGGGCGAAAAACGGTTTTTTTGCCAAAAAAAAGGCTAACAAAATCGTTGAAAATGTGAGAAAAGAGGGATTTTTGGTAGTTTTCTTGCATTTAAGACCCGCCATATATCTGGTATAGGCGTGACCAGCATTTGATTTCCTATACAAATATTCAATTCGATTTTGTTTAATCTGAAATTTAGGAAATTTGGTCCAAACTCCAAGAAATCTTCAAAAATATTGGCTGCGGTGTTGGTGAGCTCGTTATGGTCTCATTCGACGTAGAAATGTGTCTAATTATTGCTCAATTTTTTTTTCAACTTCTCGAATGTAATATTTCCCTGAGAATTTCCAAAGATATTGTTGAGAAAATCTCTAAAATTTGGAACAAACGACCTTTTTTGTTTTTTGTTTTTTTTTTGTTTACCGGCAAATACAGAAGAGGGTCATTTTACATCCCATCATTATATTACGCGGGGATATAGCAAGGGCGATTATTAGGGCGATTAGTTAAATGGACCTCGGATTCGACCTCAAAAAACGCCCAGAACCAGTATTATCTGAAGCAACATGACTTTCATTTTTTGGGTTATTGATCTCCCTATTTCCGCCATGGACGAGATGAATATGAGATTCACAATCGTGGTCGTTTATTCCAACCTTACGGGGAGTGAACGGGGTGGTCGTACAGAGCTCCGGTGGTCCCTCCATTATGTGCTTATGTTACCAGTGTATTTTTTATATTTTTTTGAATATATGAAAGGTACCTCTAAACTGCAAGGTAGAAGAGGTCCGACGAAGTAAGTAAGTATATGAAAGGTAGGAGTGAGATGAGATGTTGCTTACTTTGTTTTCTCGCGGGGGACGCGTAGTTAATTTTCGATTAATTTCTGAAGTTTTGATGAGGTCATTGTTGCAAGGGAATGGATACTCGGTGAATATGATCCCTGACTCCCCTGAAGCTATCTTATCAGCCGAGTTCAAACTAGATTATCACTTGCAAGAAAATGAAACTGTGTTAAAACCACTTGGTTGATGGATAGGGCCACCTCAAGGGAGAAGCAGCGTCGAATTACGAATAGAAAGCCATGTTGGCGATAAACATCCGAGAACCCAATAAACCATGGTGAATCGTAACTAGTGCATCGTTGGTACCTAGTTGCTCTCGGAAACCAAAGAAAAGTTCTACATTGCGCCCGAACGATATTTTTCCATCAGCTATCAACATAACAACAGTTTTGGGAGACAAATCCGCCTCAATGTTGTTTTAGCATTATAGAGAAGTTGAAGACCTGAGACTTCTGCGTCGAATGAGACCAAAGCCAGCTCACCATCACAGTAATCATGATTTTTTTTCAAAGTTTTTCTATTTTCCTCAGCTCCTACCTAAGGAACACGAAAAAAGTCGAGAAAATGTAAAACTTTAAAAATCAACAAAAATCATGGTTACTGTTTTGGTGAGCTGGCGTTGGTCTCATATTTGACACAGAAGTATCAGGTCTTCAACTTTGTATTACCTATACAAAAACAATTTAGAGCGGTTTCAATGACCAAAAAAGTGAATTTTCGATTTTTTTTTTTTTTTTTTTCAAGAATCGCAGCTAATTAGCTACCTATTCTAAGTATAGGAACATGAGGTATATTCGGAATCGGCGCAAAAAGACTTGATAGGACGATACTTTTGTCCGAAAACCCCCTATTTTGAGCCACTGTGCAACGGGTTGATACTACTAGCGACAATAGGTATTGGTTCATTCATCTTACAGGTCCATATGCGAGGAGGATATTCGAAGATGAGCTCGGGGCCGGAAAAGGCAGCGTCATCAACTACGAACCCTCAAACGACGTGAGATGCTTCAATACGTCGACCGCCGGGAAAACTGAGGTCGACGTCGAAATGAAGAGCAGCACCTGCGATCTGGGAGCGGCCCTCGATAGCGACGGAGGTCGTTGCATGATTTACGGCCGAAGAGGCTTTCTCATCCCCTCGGGAGAAACGTTATCCGTCATTACGTCCCACTATCACGCCATACCGTATTTTTTGAAACACAAATTCAACGGCGTCGCCCGGTCGTTTTTCACGCCTTCTTGCGTCGACGACGTCACTAGGAACGGATCGCTGAATTTCGTGGAAGCCCCGGGCAGTTGGAGATATTTCAACGAGATGATGGACAGCAAGAAGATCTTGTTGTGCGAGAGTCACGATTTCGAAATGGGGTAGGTAAAGTAGATAATGTAAAGAAACAATTATTTCAGGTGGGATATCCTTCCGTCAACACATGATTTCCCGTGCTTAAGACTTAAGTATAGTTTCAGGATCATGTTTACCCAACTTTTGAATCTGCATCGCATTATGATACAAAAACAGTACCCCATTTATCGGAGCGTTGATTGTAGAGGACCTTCGATTCTGGGTGAAAGAAGAGAAAGATAATTGTTTCCCTATTTATCTGTAGCCTATACCTACCCTATAATCAAAGCCAGGAACTTTGCCATGTTTCTGGAAGACAAAACGCCAGGACATCGTGGTAGGAGGAAACACAGATCATAAGGACAATAATGAAATAAATAAATAGTATAACAGATTGTCATTTTTTTCAATATACCGAAATGTCATTTTTTTCAATATAGCGAAACCTCTCACAACACTTTTTCTTATATTTTGCCAAAAGACAGCTCAAACAGCTCGAAGGAACTGAAATACTTGGTGATGTTGTTTCAGGTCCCATCACGTTGGGGTTCGTGACGGAATCTGGACGATTCTAGCATGGCTGTCTCTGGTCATCCATTTCCACAAACCGGTGAAAGACATAATGTTCACCCATTGGTCCATTTACGGCCGGAATTACGTTACGACTTACGAATTCCACAATTTGTCGGTCTCCAAAATCGTCAAAATGTTCGCGGACATGACCAACATCATGTTCAAAGTCGAAAACCTCGGGTCGTCCACCAGGATGGCTTGCGGGGAAAATTATAAAATCGTCGACGCCGACAAGTTCAGTTACAACTACTCGTCCAAAAGAGAAGCTCAGAATGAGCCTGCGTTGAGGGTATTGGTGGAGCCCAAAGGCAGAATCATATTTCGCCCTTTGCTAGAGGAGGACAAAGGCGTGATACAGATCATAATTGAAGTTCTAAGCAAAAGTGATCACAACCTTCCAAACAAAACCACCATCACAGAGAATCTGTTCCAACTTGCGATGCAGATCGGGAAAATTGCCACGGGAACTGGGAAGAACAAGCCCGATTTTATTTTTTAAATTCTACTTGAAACTATAATTGATTTACAGTACGATACAATCTGACTCTCGATTGATATGATAATGGGAATTTCGCAAAAGAACTCTTCTGATTGTCAGCTTGGATGAATTGCTGTTAGGTTCTGTTTGGAAGTACAGTTTTGCTTCCAAGTCCAACAGAATGATTACGTTACCGAATAAATTTTAGAACATGCAGATATTCGCAAATCCTTACTACCCGCCACCAGACTTTGGATCTGCTTGCAAAGACATTTTTTTAAAATACCGGATGGCGAGTATCAATACGTGTAGGGCTGTTTTTCATTGCCGTTCGGAATCCTCCTGGTTTTGACTCAGGGATAAGGATCTATTTCAGAGTCGGTATTTCTCTTGTGGTTTCTAACATTCTTTGACGTACTAGTAGATGTATTTACAAAAATCAGATTCTTCTTGTTATTACAAGACGGCAAATTTTCAGCTGAACCAGCTCAAACTAACATAGTGGTTTCTCACGATCATGCCGAGGCGTTCAGGGTCAAAATTGGATAACTCCAAAAAGTAAAAATCTTTTCCCTGACTACAAATATAACTTTTTTTTTTTAGTTTTTCGTCAGCATACCAATACCATATTATCGTGAGGATAGGCCCTTATTTTATTCCCACAAAACTGATCCGAAGTAGTTCGTGAGTTCAGTACCATAGAAATATTTTCAAATTTTATATTTAATAACGAATTTTCATCATGAAGTTATCCTCTATTAAAAGAGACATCACACTCCTACGCTTTGTTTCTCAGGGTGAGTTTGATTATCGCCCTGAAACATTCAGTAGCTATAATGCCTTGTCTTCACTTATAAACTACGCAATAAATTCGTACATTATAAATTAGGTATAAATAAGTAGGGATGATCCATACCTATAATTTTGTAAGTATATTAATCTATCTACAATTTTTTCGTGCAAGAAAAAAAAGTTGTCCTCCAAAATCAAACTTTCCACTTGCTTGTTACCTTTCAGAGCTTTCTGAACAATCTTGGTTCCGTGTCTGTCTGTCTCTCGGTCTGTGGTCGATTTCTTGACACAGGCAAAACTATATGAAATTATGGTCCGAATTCGATGATATTTATAGGAATTGTGCGGGTTAGCTCTGTGACGGTCCCCCATAAATTGCATTGCCATCAGACTATAATTAGTAGCGTGAGCGCATGCGCAAACGTAAATTTTGTGGAATCCCGGTATTTCAGTTCCTAATTCACCTACTTCGCTCAAATTGGAAGGGTAGTTGGGGGCTGACTCCAAGACAATCGCCTATGAATTTCTTCACTATTGGATCAGTAACAGCTACTGCGCAAGCGCAAACTTGAAATTTGTTGTCATAGGCGTAGCTTCGGAACTTCTCGACCAATTTTGGTGAAATTTTCAGGGATTACGCTAGTTAGACCCTAGAGGGTCCCCTATGAAATTCATCGCCATTGGACCACCATTCGCAAACGTGAATTTTTTCCTGAAATTACGATTTCTCAGTTTCTAATGGACCGATTTCGCTCAAATTCGGTATGTAGTTGGGGGCTGCCAATTACCTTTTAATTCCGATTGAATCAGTAATACCTACTGCGCAAGCGCAATTTTTAAATGTGTTTCATGCGCTAACTCCGGAAATACTCGACTAATTTCGGTAACATTTTCAGAGAAAGTACGGGGTAGCCCCTAGACAGTCCCTTATTAATGTCATAGCCATCGGGCCACTAGAAGTGTGTGCGCATACGCAAAGGAGTTTTGTTGTATTGTTGTATAAAATCCAAATTTGTTATCAATTTTTTTTCCTCCGGGAAAAAACGAGTAATGAGTACGTAATGGGTCGCCCTGTATGCCTTTATAAGTAATTATATAAATAAATATCGTGGGTTAATATAGTGCAGTGCATTAGTGATGCAGTGTGCTGTAATAGGTACCTATAATTATAGTAAGATCTTTGAAGTGCATTTCTAATACTTACCTTTCCCAACATGGCCATTTTATGGACCATTGTTTTGTTTTTTGTGGAAGAAAAAAAGTCGGTGTTGACAAAATACGGAAAAAAGGTGCGTTGAGTAAATAAAATTGTAAGTGGATATATTTTTTTTGTTTCGATTTGAAAAAATATTGGTATTTTATTACCAAAAACTTACGGTGGTTCCGTGTAGGTATTTAGACGTTGGACGTAGCCGCTCTGGGGGATGTCAGTCCTCGAAGTGGTGGATCTATACAGTGTGGGAGAGCCGCCCCAGTCATGGCGCCTGCGCGGTGATCACGCCTCCGCGTTTTTCACCTACGATCCGCGTTCCCCAGGACCTTCGTCAACAACCCTTGGAAGGAGGGGTCCGAGCCAGGGTGCCTACACCTGTGACCTCGTGACGTCCTCCCACTCGACTCGAAATCGTACCTTCTGTCCTTGGAAGGCCCGCGAACTTGGGCCGACTGAGGGGTCCCCTCAAGGGTATTGATTAACTATCGCATAATTAGAGCATGATTCAATACTGTGGTATCAACCAACTCTCGATTAATGTTAAAAAAAAAAAAAAAAAAAAAAAAAAAAAAAAGGCATAAGAGAGGTAGGCCTCCCAAAATGACGAAAATTATGTGCGGGAATGAACCCCTGGAATATGTTTCATCATTCGGTTATTTGGGGGTAACTTTTTCAAGTACATGTAAATTTAAAATCAACAAAGATACAGCTATGTCCAATGCACGTAGAGCGGTCGGTTCAATTAAGGAGCTGTTCTGCCAGGGGAAAGGTGTATTATTGGGAGGCTAAATTGAAATTGTTTGAATCTATGGTTGAATCTGTCTTGCTTTACGCATCTCTAGTTTGGGGTATTTGGTACTTGTAAGAAGTAGAAACTGTGCAAACTTCCTTCATTAAAAGTATTTAATGCTTACCAAAGAATAAACCGTCCCACAATGTGCTCTTAGAGACGGGCAGGCTCCCCATGGCGACCCTCATATTTAAAAGAGCTAGGTATATCATTGTTGTTGAAAGTCTAAGAGATGCTTTGACCTGTTACTGACAGGTGATAGAAACGGGTCGAATAATAAAGTTACCTATAATTGGATTTCTAGACTGAAAGATTTTTCGTATTGGAGAAGAGGATTTATGGGAAAATATTCCGTACGAAACTATTAAGAATAACTTTGACGGAATAATACAAAAATTCGAAAATAATTGCTGCAGTCGAGATATCTAGAACGTCTATAATTCTCGGTACAACTTTTTCCTATTACCTATTCCGATTACCTCGGCAGACAATACTATTTGTGCGCTTTTGAAAATATAAACGTTGAACGCCTTATATCACAGCTAAGACTGTCAAGTGAGGGCGTCATCAAATTTTATCATAAACGGAATGTTAAGTTGATTGGACAGAGGTTTGCACCATCTGTGGCACATATGAGCTAGAAGACATTATTCATAATATTTTCATATATCCCATTTACTCTTATTTTCTTGATTCCTACTTGAGTAAATTTATAAATATGCAACCATTTGTGAATTGCAGTAGAGAGGATTTGTTTAAAAAATTAATTTCGATTCTGTAGTTTAACGACCATAGGGATAAGATTTTGTCAATTTATAATTTCATGGGAAAAAGCTTGATGTTACGTGCGTCCATGCGAAACGAACGATTCCTAAATATTTCTCGCTTATTTCGTATTGATAGTGTACAGCTACATAGTCGTTTCTAGTTTATTTAAATATTGAATAAAATTTGTTGAATGAAGCCAAAATTGCAACAACAGCACGTATTAGGCCGATCAACCTATTTCGAACGTGCCAACTTTACTGATATGAAGATACTTTTGATTTATATATATTATGTTTATTTGTGCCTCGAATGATCTCTTGTAACAATCGCAAGATTACTACAATAAAAATTGTCTGTCTATCTAAGAGCATAATAAGGGCAGACTGTCCTAATATTGGTCCATTAATAATCTTGTTTATACTTCGATCAAAATAGAGAACAAGATGTGCCCTTTTTCCGTGGAACACGTCGCACCCTGATGGATGGAAGAGTGACATGTCAAAATTTGGCTGTTTTAGGTTATATCGAACAAAAACTACTTCAGGCAACCTAGGACCTTCTAGAGAAGCGTCACGAGTTTGATTCAAACCAAGGCCACAAAAGAAGGCTACTTACCTTCAGTCACTTTTCTTGTGACCAAATTTTGATAGAGGGGCAAGAGAGGTGTAACAGGGAGAAGGAATAAGGGACCAAAGACTTAGTTTAGTGGCTTAGCCTCTCATGGACACGGATCTGGATAGCCGATGGGACTGTGATGTCTACCAGTATCGATGTTTAAGCATCGATACATTCCATCGATGTGATTGGGTTTGATTGTGTCGATTGGTGGTTTGAAAAAATAATTTCGTTTCTATAAACCTAGTGACTTTCATGGAAAATTGCATGCCATGAGGTCTGGCCATTATATTTAAATAAGTTACATTCCAAAATTTTATGTAATGGAAAACCAAGTTGAGAGCAAAGTACCTACTCTAAAATTCAACAAACGTACACTATGTTTGATAGAAAATATTTAAACTCAAACCTGGATCTACAATAATGAGATCCTTTTTATGCATCCAGAAGTTCAAATGTATCTAGTTAGAAGAAAAATAAGGGACTAAATGGAACACACTATGGATTTTTATCATCAGGTCCCGAATGTAGAGGTCAGTGTAAACCTACTTCATGGCATATGCATTTTTTTTTAAATCTGTATAGGTAGATTAATAGACCCAAAACAATTATTGAAACATTTTATTTAGATACACGAAATATTTATTAAACTTATTTTATTGGCCCAAACGCCATGATGAGGCAGTTTGATACAAAATAATATATAATTAATAAGAGTCTCCTGATGTTCTCAACTTTTTTTCTTCATTTCATCAATAATAAATGTAGGTAGGTATAATGCCTACTTGAAGAAAAATACACGGAAAGAATTTTAAATATTAAAACACAATTTACACAGCTGGGGAGATAGGTTGAAGAGGTTGGCAATGTTTGGTGCATGGTTGTTCCAGAGGTGTACTTCTCCCATATAGGTGACACTGGAAAAAAATATTTGATTTTATTAGGACGAAATAGAGTAGGCTCAAATACAGTATTTAGGAAAGGTACCTAACAACAAGGCAGCCAATCAAGTTTGCCTTTGATTTGCAGAATTGAAGGTTCTTAGTTTGAAGTGCAATATTATTTTTTACGTTTCTAGCTCACGCGTACCCATCTTCAGAAAAAACTATGATACATTGTACATTATAGTACCTAATTACCATAGTTTTTTCTGCGAATGGGTGGACATGCACTTGGAACGTTTATAAAATGATTTAAAATGACCACCGCAGTTTTCGTTTACTGGCGGCCAAATCCCGAATAATCAAAACTACTTAAGATGAAATAGAGCAAGAGAAACTGGCAATGGTTTCGTGATTCTATCAGATGCGAATCAGTTTCCAACTCATCAATGTAGACCTGGATGTTCCATAGTTTTGAAGTAAGCCTACAAGTACCTACAGTGTACACACTTATAGTGAGATAGACATCACATGCCTATTTCAAGTATTCATCTCTCTACATGTACTCCCATAAACTAAGTACCAAGTTTATTGCTATGCATAAAATAACAATCGGAACATGTGTATTTACCTTAATAAATGCCCCTCATTCGGATGCTTCGTTCAGCCCAACGGCAACTCTGCTAATGACAAAAAGAATATTCGATGATTTTTAATATATTACACGGACATTAACATTTTTGCTTCCAATTTTTGCTGTCTTCCAAAATCTTAATTTCTACTTGCTTTTGGTTTATTATTTTCA
>JAEMON010000006.1:14539397-14558071 GCA_030264115.1 Lygus lineolaris | reverse complement strand
ACAAAATTTATGGACGATACCGTAGAAGCTAGTCCCAAGCTTTTCACCCATTGTTATTGATATTTAGTTTTTTCAATACTATTACACCAACTCTGGATTGTGTCCCTGGATTGGTTAAGCTGATAGGAATGCATCGCGTCTGGAAGAAAGGTGTTCTTTATGAATAACAACGGTACCTAGTTACCAACTTCAGAATCATACGTTATACGATCCTGCCATTGGAAATGTACATAATTTAGTTTTATTTTTGAATGGGTAGGTACTATTATACCAACTCTGAATTATATCACAACTACCACTTTTCGATATGGGCCCTTTCCTCTGTTGCCACCACCCCAATCAATTGTCAATATCATGAATTGCTCACATTTTTCAATTTCTCGACTGTATTTTCTTTTATATTATGCAGGAGTCATGCTACTGCACGGAGAATTACGATCCGGTATGTGCCTCCAACGGACAAGTTTTCTCGAACCTTTGCATGATGAAGTGTCATAACTTCAACAAGAACGATAGTAAGTCAAATACCTACACCTTATAGAACCTTTTAAAAAAAGATATAATTATTTTCTCCATGGATTTCAAAGGGAAGAGGTATACAAACCATTTTCCCCCTTACTTGGGGAAAAAACCAAAGATCATGGATATGTATATTCCGCGATAATCAACCAATGAGTATCGCTTAACATTTTTCTTTATTGAAAAAATTGGACACATGTGCGAAAAAATCCGAAAATAATCCACCAAAATATGCGCTAGATCGTTGAACAATACTGAATATTAAATGGGGAAACGTGGGAAACGGAAAAAATATTTTCAGTTGGTCATAGGTACTTGTATTTTATTCAACTTTTTGTATGTACATCAGATTTGTGATGTACAGATTTTTTTTTTTTTTAATCATGTTATACAATTTTTACATATTAGTTATACTCAGTTTTTAGAAAAAAGAAAATGGTTAAAATACGTCAACTTGTACTACTAAGAGCTCTTCCGAATTTCCGGCTGTAAAAATTTTTCTAAAATCGTGCAATAATAGTTTCAAACAGGAGAATGACCGCTCCACATCTGCTGAGACAATTGGTAGATATTTGAAAGACGCCACTTCTTGAGGAGTGTATGGCCAATTGTTGGTGTTGGGTAGAGATGAGATATCGATGTAGATATTTGATACCGACTTGATGTCGGACCAAAACATCGATATTATACTTATTTTTTGATATCACAATCTCTTATCTCCACCCCGTTGACAAAGCAAATTCTGGCTCGCCTCGGTCGGAACTTTTCACTTTTATCTCAAGTGGCAAAACAATACCTCTCACCTGTATTCAATTCTGTTCCATCAGAACGTCTCTACTCACAAACCGGGAACATTCTCACTGCAGAAAGGAATAGACTAAAGGGAGCAAATTTGAACTTATTGGTGTTTTCACTTTTGGATTTCAATTTTTTTACTCATTTTTGGATTTCGTTTGAGTACACACTCTAATTTTTCTCGAACGTTTTCACCTGTTTTTCGGGCCCAAGATGATGCCTTCTTTTGAAAATTCTCCACGAGTTTCACAGTTTCGTCAACTCCTTTCCTTCGGACTCTTTATTCGCGATGGGATTGATGAAATGTATTAGGTAGAGAAAAAAACTGGAAAATATGGCTTTTGCCAAGAAATGCCCATTACATAAGCACCTAATATACAAAAAAACTGCGAATATATGCAAATATATGCACGATAAATTTAAATTTGGAGGAAAAAAATGGCACAAATGTGGCATATTTGGGCTCTTTTCAGCTTGGGCATATCGCAAACATTTCGGTTTGTTATAGTTGAAACCCGTTTATTCTACATTATCAATGAAATAGTGAATCAGCTAAGAATTTAATTTTCAGATTTGGTAGTTGCCGAGAGTGACGTTTGCACCCGCCACCAGAACAACTTCCTGACTCTCCCCGTATGTATTTTGTCACAAAACTATACGAGTATTTTCTATGATACTTACCTATATTAACAAATCGATGGCTCATAGATATTTCCTCATAGAAATTTGGTTTTCTTTTCATTTTCTAGAAGTTTAACTGCTTCCGCATGTGCCCCCATACTCCCCTCCCAGTGTGCGGTTCTGACGGCGTAACTTACGGTAGCTCCTGTGCCCTCAACTGCCTCAAGAAAATCGACAACGAAAAGGGTAGGCAACATTTGTTGTACGTTTGTCAATTTTAGTTGTATATAACCAGCCAAGCTTGTGTTCTGTCAAAAGCTATCATAAAAAGGGTTAAAACACAAAAATTCAAGAAATGTGCTGATTTTATCGAATTTTTTTGTTTTCAGCCGATGTGACTGTTGCGCACGAGGGAACTTGCCAGAAATCCACTGAGCTGTTCGCTGCTGAGGTACGTCCTTTTAGTGTTAGATAAATCTGTTTTGGTCTTCTATCTCCTAAAATACCAAGCTATTTGTATGGTAGTTCACGGTTCATGGTTGTTTGCAAGTCAGTATTAGAATTGTGCCCGCGGAGAAGAATTCAAAAGAATAATTGGAAGCTTTGAGTGAATTTCTTTCAATAAGTAAATTTTGTAAAAATTTAATTCTCATAATTGTTTTAGTTGTGAATCGCTCAAGGAGTTACTCTTATATAGTAAGACCAAGTTAAAATCTTGGTCTTACTATATAAGAGTAACTCCTTGAACGATTCACAACTAAAACAATTATGAGAATTAAATTTTTACAAAATTTACTTATTGAAAGAAATTCACTCAAAGCTTCCAATTATTCTTTTGAATTCTTCTCCGCGGGCACAATTCTAATACTGACTTGCAAACAACCATAGCAATATACCAATCAAGCTGGTTTAGTTACTGGTTTCATTAGTGCATAATATATCTGGCGAACTGATTGGTCCTCTTCCAAGATCCATCCAGAGTTCGTTAAATAGGTACCTACTATGAATTTTTGGACTAAATTACTGGCACCAACCGTTTTGCTATTTTTGAAAATTGGTAGATGACACAACTTGCCAATAATGCGAGACACTACTTCAAAATTCGAATCATTCATCCCACAGTATTTATATGCAATTGTTTCGATACCATTATTTCATTATTTTTTAATTACAAAACATTCTACGTAGTACCTAGTTTTTAGTAAGTAATTTCGCTGATTTCCCTTTCAGAAATTCAACTGCTTCCGTAGGTGCGCCCACACGCCCCTCCCCGTTTGTGGTTCTGATGGACAGACCTACGGCAGCTCCTGCGCCTTGAACTGCGTTAAACAAATGCGCAATGATAAGGGTAATATCGCAAAGCTAAACATTTTTTAATATTCTATAGTGTTCTCTTTTCAGCAGATGATCGTTGTTAACAATCAGTAGCAAAACTCATCGTCCCACAGGGGATGATGTTTAATGCATAACATACAGACTTGGTGTACAGTAAGTGCGACAAAGTGTGACAAATAACCGCATCAAAATTAGTTCAATCGAAGCTTCTAACGATCTATCCCTGTAGGAAACCTGAAAGGCTCAAACTAAGTATAGCAATCTTTCTGGTGACGTTGAATTCTTCACAACAATTTAACAGTTTTTTTTTTTTTGTGTGTGGCAAATTGTAAAATTGTAGCAACTTCCACTATTTACTAATGTTAAGGCCACTTTCACAATGGAAGAATCAGGTGTGTGGCAGCTACCATAGCCTAACAACTGGCCGTAGAGCCTGCCATCGTAAAACTATCGAAATCGGTGTAGCCGTTCGAGCGTGATTGAAAGATAGAGAAACTGACATTGCGAGTTGGCAGGAGAAAATACCGTTTTTTTTTTTGTTTTTGTTTTTTTCAATTTATCGCAAAACGTTCCAACATTTCGATTAATACTCCAGTGGGTCTTCAGACCAGGACCTCTTGAAAGTTGACTGTGTGCAAAAATTCAGCAAAATTCTGGGGTCTAACGAGTCTTCCCTCAACTTCCCGGTAAAAGCTGTGAATTATAGAAACTATTAGCGTGAAACATTCACTTTGCGTTCGGCAACTACTATCTACACGCACTTATTCTTACTGACCCCTTGAAACTACTTTGTATCTACGTAGTTTTCATCTTCTTTATTTTCCTCACGTACAGAAAATTACCTACCTGTTTGTTTTTCAGCTGACGTAACCATCGCCCATACTGGATACTGCCAATAAAGTTCAGTACAATCGGCATTCATCTCTGAGGTTGGTATAGCAAATTAATCTACCATTAACATTAAACACGTAGTTTCGAAAAATTCACATTTGAATCAGAGGTCATGAGTCAACAACAAACAAACAACAACAAGTCTAACACACTACAACAAGTCACAACAATCAGTCTAATTGGTCTGTAATTTAGAAAAAAAAGGATGACTTCCTACTGTTCATGCAGGCGGGTACCATAGTGAATAATAATATAACTAATTAATATCATCTGATATACCAAGCTTAATATACGTACCTAACTGCTCACTGACTTATAATCTAATCTAAACTACGCTTATCACTTATGTACACATTAAAGGCATTAATTTCATTGAGTTCAGAATTCTATAAATGGTTGTATAAATTTTTCCTGGTGGAAATTTCATTGAGTTGAGAATTATTATTGTATGGTTGTATATTTTTAATTGTGAAAGTTGTATATATTGTCCCCCCATCTGATGCACCTCATAATAAAGAAGTCATCCATCGTAAATAATAATCATATGTATATTAATTTTTAATTATTCAGGTCAAGAAATAACTGTGAACACCATCAACAAATCGTAACGTTGTATTCCACTCGTGCGCTCTTGGTCTACAGAAAAGCATTAAGTAGGTGATGATATCACCTTGCTTACTAAATTGATCAAAAAACTTCAACATCTCCACACGATCTGTATGAAATTCAAACGTTAATACTGACAATAAAAATATATTTTCTAACAACATAAGCTTTGTTTGTTCTCATTATCCTGATAGCCAATATACCGTTACCCTTGATTTATCATAACTGAAGTAATATGTACTTATTTATTATGCCATGTATGTATCGACTATTTATAGCTACGTATTTGCTGTACACGAAATCGATCAATCTCTCCATCTATATCTTGTCTGTATGTATGTCTGTGCGTATCATGCTCGAACGGCTGAACCGATTTAGGGAACCCACCTATCTTGATACTCAGAAGTAAAGAGTTCAGTTGACCAAAAGCCACGTTCTCAGAAATGACCTATATAAGGGCATCTGAAGGATTTCAGTCAACCAGATCTCGTAATTCAAATCGAACATTGGATAAGACTCATACCTGGACATGTTTGAATACAAATTAGGGAAACTTAGCAGTCTGCGTTGGCAAATATTTAATGAGAACCGACGTGATAATTGAAGAAATGCAGTCAGTAGGAAAAATGATATATTTGTCGGTAATCAATCCATAATCAAGGGTGCGAACATAAGAACCAAACTCGTTAAAGTTGCAGAGAGCATCGGTAACTATCTGTCTCCTGCGAAAGAAAATTTAAAAGAAATTAGATAGGTAATATTCCATGTGTTGTAAACGATATTCTGTACTATGTAGGGAGTTGTTATATAAATATCAGTAATAGCGAAAATATAGTTTTTTTAAAGAAATCATTTGCTTGCTTGTATATCCAAAGATTAACCAATAAATAGTCGTTCACGTGAACCAAATATATGAAAAAAATCGACTTTATTCCCAAACCATGATAATATTTCAAAAATACATCAAATAGATAAGTAGTTATGTCTAAAGATTTTAGAAGATCGTGCTCTTGCGATTCGCGATTAGGTAGGTATGCTATCAAGATAAATGGACCACCTTAGAAACTTAGAAAACGTTGAACAAATTTTGTAATTTCGACAATAATTTAGAAAAATTTACATCACCGCGTCATTCAGTGCGAAAAATCCTGTAAATCATTACACAACACTTGATATTTTCCGTATAGATGACGTCCCTAAGTACAGATTTGCGATTAACGATCGTGTTTCGTTTTTACACTCTTGCAGCAGTCATGGTTTACTAATTGAGACCCTTAAAAGCGGTAATGCGGAACCTCAGCTCGGGTTTCATTACGACCCATTGTGAGAAACTCACGTTGCTGAACAATCGACAGGGGTCATCCAGGAAAATTTAAACAAATGTAAATCAACCCAAAATTATTTTTTCTTTTTGCAGTCATGTTTTATGCAAAACTGTGAAGCGAATGAGTATAAGTAGAAGGTACTTAACTCTTAAATGAACTCTTGAATGATAATTATTTTTTAATTTTTATATTTTCTTCAAACTTCGAAACTTCGAAAAATAAACCATGATTTGATACAAAATGTGTTTGGACTCTTTTAGCGAATTTTCCACTTGAGTTGCCTCTTAATGGCAGAATGAGGAAGGGAACTCCCTCAGGTACACTACTGCTTAAGTCGCGGCAGGAGTATAGCAACCTTCAACCAAATATATTGCTTCCTACATTCGGTGGTTGGAAGCAAAAGTACCTACATATTAGACTATTTCTGTAGAAAGATGCCTAAGTGTGATATGTCACAGTTTCTAAATTTTTTAGGAAAGTAATTTCAAAGTTCAGCCAGCCATCAAAAATCGAAAAATGCTTCAAAATTGTTTTTTCTTCGCTAGTTAAAGACACTAAATAGCTGCGTATAACATAATATGTGTGGGTTTTCAATTTTAGCTTATATATTGGAACACATTTTCCCGATTTTCCAAGCAGATTCCTGACATATTATGTGATTTTGTCATCCTCCAAATTACTCCATTTACTGTTTTTGCCGATTACCTCAATCACTCATTGCTGCAATTTGTAGTTTTTCGGTTTTTCGGATGGGTAGTAGGTAAACATAGATGTAAAAAAAAACCGGCCCTTCGGGCCTCGGCAGGGAGCCAGCCCTCTGCAGCCCCGGATGATTTTGCTTTGACCCTATGGCCAAAATTCAAGAAACTTGGAACATGCTTCAGCCGCTCTTTTTGTGACAGTTAGGTGGTGACAGTTTGGTGGTGACAGTTAGGTGGTGACAGTTGGGTCGCATTTGTATGACATAATTTCGTGACACAACAGGCTAAAGCATGTTCCGACACAACAGGATAAAGCATGTTTTTTTTTTCATTTTTTTCATTTCTTGCACGAACACATAGCTTCCTACCTTCGGTAGTGAGGAAGCAACTACTTTTTTATTCAACTGAAAAAGAATAAATGATTGTAAAATCGAACTATTGAACACATTTCTATTGAAATCCAATATTTAAACCTCCAGAGAGCAAACGCCATGTCACTTTCTGCCTTCTCTGTTCGAGCCAATATTCAAATATCTGTGATGGCAAAACATCACATGTCGTCATATATCACAAATTGCCATCTTTCGATTTTCACTTCCTGGACATAATATCATAATTCATAATCATAAATGGCCAAAGCGTTTTCCCAGGTTACCGGCAATGTTTAGAGATCGTTGTAGAAATGTAGTAGATGCTATAATAAACTGGAAGGAGCGAAAATACCGATTTCGAAAAAAAAAGTGACATATAACACTTTTCCATCTTTCTACAGATTTACCTAAGACCCAATCATAAACGTTCTTTACCAATACTACGGATCTTACTCTTTGGGCATCAGAAGAGTGCATGAAGCTGCGATGAGATATTTGGATTTCGAGACGGAGCCGGGCCGAGGAGCGATCTGGCACGACCTTTGCGTTGTGTAAGTTCAATGAGTCCATGAGCTTTGAAACATTCCAGCTTCCCTTCAGCTCCAGCTTCAGTTTCTTCAAGGTTCCATCTTCACAAAATAGAACTTGTCCCAAGCTATTATAATCATTCCCATCACGAAAAAAATGAGCAGTAAAACATAAAAGTGGGCGTATGTGCACATGCTGAGTGATGTTTGAAAAATGAATAAGTAGGTATGACAGCGAATAATTCTTCGAGGGAAACATTGCTGATTAGAAATGAGATGTGTCACGGTGATGACTGTGATGATAAGATCGTAGGATAGATTAGACGGAATAGGGAAGTATTTATAGTCAATAGAATGAACCAACACTGGATATATACCTACAATCGAATTCTCATTTCTCATATTATTTTTAATTTATCCCTTCCGAATCCACCCTCGATTTTTTTTAGAATGCTACGTAAAATCCGAAAATCGAATGAAAACATTGATGCGAGGCTTTACACTAATTTCCTCTCCCACAGAAACCCAAAAACAGAGAATTTTTTGGCAGAGAGCAGCTAATTCCGGCCCTCAATATATTTTCCTGGATGTGAGGGACATCGGAAATTGTGTTTACTCCAAAACATCAAGTGCGAGGCTTCACACTACTTTCCTCACCCGTAAAAACCTTTAAAATGGCCATTTATGCGGATTTTAACGTTGATTTTGGCCCTCAGTATATTGTTGTGTGGGCTTTTGAACTTGTTTCTACTTGTTAGAAGAGTAAGCCCTGTGAATTTCATCAAAATCGTTCGAGTAGTTTGGGAGAAAAGCTAAAAAATGAGCTAAAAACGACTTGTTTCACCTATTTGGGATGATGTCGAATAGGACCAGTTAAAGGTGGTGTTTCAGATATTGGGTTTTCTGCTGATCGCAATACTTTCTTTTCATCTTCAGGTGGGCTGAGGAAAGTAAAAATCATTTGAATCCTGTGGTTTGGGGAATGGGAGCTCGGAAGTATGCTTAAAACAACGTTTTCCTACGTATTTTGCTGAGTTTCCCCAAAAAAATCTACGTGAAGGGCATAAATTCTTCCTGCTTGATTCTCTAAGATATTTAATATACTAATATATTCACAACCTTCTAGTAGGTTCTATATACCTACTCCTGTATTCACAACTTGAGATATATTATTACACAGTCATTACCTCATTTTTTCAGATCTGTTGGTTTCTTCCTTTGTCTTTACAGGCGATCTCTGTTCCTAGGGACGGTCTAGAAAAATCCAAAATAGTACAGAAATGTCGATAAGTTCACGTTTTGGTATTAAGAGATCAAATTTTAATCAAGCAAAAATCGCTTATTTTTTAGGGTGTGGGTGAAAATCACTTTAAATAGGTAGTCATTTTTGGTAAGTGTGGGTTCTTAAGTATGGCCCATTGAATATCTAACCAGATTTCATAAATCCAAAATTCATGGAAATCTAAAACGCTAGATACAGGTACCCACTCACCTTATTATTCGTAACACCAAAGCCACTCACCAACAAAGCCACCCAAAGCAATGTCTTTTAGTGGTATTTTTAAACTTATACAGATAATAAATTCCAATTCCAAAAAGAACGAATACGATGAGAGTCGTTGAATACTCGTAGACCTTATTTGCCATAACGAGTAGCTACTTGAATCGTTGCACAACTGACGGTTCATTATCACAGAACTGTGTATAAATAAATAATCACCAGGCTCGTACTCTACTTGTTTTTCAGGGCGATTTATCTGACGGATACGAGTCAGCGACAGATTGCTGACATATTCCAACAATGGTAAACGATTCCTTGAATGCATGGTTCGTAATTGCGTCGTGTAACCTGAATTCGAGTATTTAAGACATTGGAGATCGTTCTTTGAGTTTTTGAGTTTAACCGTCGATCATTCAAGGAAAAGTAGAAGAAGAGGAAGGAAATAGGGAAAACTAGTGGAGGAGAAAAAGAGAACTAGTAAGGGGAAAAATTAAACCATTATGCTTCCGAGTCCACAAGGCAGCGGAAGCTTTGTTTTCACTTTAGAAATAAAAGTGCATTTTGCGTTTTAGGGCCTCCTGAACAAATTCGGTTTCGTGTCTGTCTGTCTGTATGTCCGTCTGTCCGTCTGCATGTGTCCGTCTGTCCGTCTGCCTGTCCACATTTCCTGGCCACTGCCATAACTTCCACAATTTTGATCCAAATTTTCAGTTATGTGCGGGTTAGCCAGACTAATTGCGGTGAAATTTGCAGATATTAACCGACAAAGACCTCAGAGGGTCCCCTATGAATTGCATAGCAATCGGACTACTATTACCATGTGCGCATGCGCAAACGTGAATTTCCTGAAACTAGGATTTCTCAGTTCCAAATTGACCTATTTCGGTCAAATTGTTGAAGGTTGACAGTTACTTTCTAATTTCGACTCCATTGGATCAGTTATAGCTACTGCGCAAGCGCAAACTTGAAATGAGTTTCACAGCCATGACTGTGGAACTAATCGACTAATTACGGTGTAATTTTCAGGGATTTTACGGGGTAGCCTCTAGACAGCCACCTATTAATTTCATAGCCATCGGGCCACTCCTAGTCTGTGGGCACGCGCAAACGTTAATTTCCTGAGACTACGACTTCTCAGTTCCTAATGGACCGATTCCACTCAAATTCCACTCCACAATTGGATGATTTACTACCAATTTTGCTGAAATTTTCACTGATTCTATACGTCCATGTTACAAAAGTGAGGAAGCTATACTGCCCACCCACTTTGGCAGAAATTTTTTCATTCTTCTACTGGCTTATATCTGGATACATGCGCCATCGTGTTATTCGCAGTTTTCTTCTTTTCCTTTTCGGTTCGGGCCAATTACGGGACTCCTGAGACCATAAATATACATATATGGTTACTACAGTAGTATACGACTATGCTAGAGACCGGAGACAGGTAAGGCGGGGCTGAGATTTGAGCCTCGTGTTTCACGTGTGGCCCGCCAAACACACTCTCTTCGGTGTATAAGAGATGAATGAGGCTCATATTCCGCTACACTATTGACGCCTTTAGGTAGGTACTACTTGTATTACCTATTTGTTAATTTATGTTCATAGTCATCTCCTTCATCTTTCTTCGCTTGCCACCATCTCCACCCACTGCAGTTGTACAATTTATTATCCTCGTGAATCGTTAGCCTATTGTTCGATCCTTTACTCGGTCGCCGTTTCCATACATTTCGGTACCTACATCCTAAATATTCGACCTACGGTCATTGCATTGTACCAGTGAATAGCAGCTATTTCATCTATTTCATTAAGATTCACGGAAGTAAAAAGGGCAAGTGGGTGGAGATGAAGGCAGGGCGAGAACGCAGTTTCCCGTGACCGGAGCTCGTAAATACAGTGCGACCCCTTCTCCTCAGGCCATTTTGGTATCACGCCAGCCGATCGATAAATGGGTCGTATGAATGAGGAAAGAGCTTCATCTGCGCTACCATCTCCTCCTTTATGGATATCAGACCTGGGAAGTTTGATTATCCCAGAAATGTGGACAAAGTTTCAATCCAGTATGAAACAGAATCCTCATTAATATTATAATCTCCCACATTTTTAATGCAACAATGTGGACACTCAAGTAAATTGTGGTTATTAATTATTATATTAGTAATTATTTATACTTGGCTTTTGTGAGCCCCCCGGGCCCACAGTGTCATCAGCAGCCCAAGCGGGGAAACCGATCACCCCCTGCTGGGTCTGTTCCCACTCTCCAACGACCACTAGTGGGGAAGGAGCCTGACGCATGCGCGAGCGAAGAAGGGAATCGGAGTGGGGACTCTAAGTTGGCCTCTCACTCCCTCTCTCTTGGCCATCGTTTTTCTGCCATGAAGTGAACTTATAGAGATTAGAGCTCCCTGTGTAGCTGTTGTGGTGGTGGAAAGCCATTTGTGCAACGCGTTCCCCCATTGCAGTATGTCGATGAGATAGTTTTGATTAACTTAGTCTTCAAATCCCAACTCTCTCCCCCCAATTTCTTATTTTCTTGAGTACAGTAGTTATATTCTTGTTTGAACACGGCAAAGCAACATTACGATCCTATTGTGAATCTCTTCACTTTGCTAGTTGCGATCGAGTCATTTAGGTAAATCTTCTGATATCTTGTTTGATCTTCTTGTTTGTTAGTTGAAGCAACCCATTGCTAGTTGCTAAAGTCAGTCCATTCAACTTTTGTATTTCGTTCATTTATACTTGATTACCTTGCTAGTTTCACTAGACCATTGCGAGTTCCGAACTCGTATACTTTTGTAATACTGTTTTTCAACGGACAGCCTATTTTGAATTGCGCCGTAGCTGTAGAGTCAATTTTATATAGTCAATAAGTTCCCAGTTACGTTTTACCAATCCCAGCGCATTGCCAGTTTCCTATTCAAATCTTGACTTGTATTCCTTTACTTGCATATTTTTTTGAATGTGTTATTTTCATCTACTTTTGTAATATGTATACATTGTGATATTGAAGCGACGCTTTCTGACTTCACCCTGAAACTTGCACTGATCAAATCTATAGTTAGTAATTTTGTTGTCTGGCCATTTCAGTGTTAGGAGACTAGAGCCCTTTTGGGTGTGGTCCCATAGGTTGATTGAACCTGCAGGTACCAGGCACGCTACCTGACTAACCAGCTCACACTTTGGAGATCATAAAAGTAACATACTTAATTCTCAAATAAATATAATAAACAATAATACTCGTACATAATATCTACATTGTGTGTAATAAATTATACTTAAAATCATAATATCAACAGTATTAAAACCTATATAATTCCGAGTTCGTGACCCAATTCCATTCAAAAAGCAACACCAATATTGATGGGATTTTTGCGAAAATATAGGTTAGATCCTAGCCAGGTTACAATAATAGGTACATAGAAAAAACTTAAATAAAGTGTGGCCTCTTGATGCCCATTGCAGCTTCCCGAAACGAAGCTGAAGCTTAACCTGGTTCAGTAGGAACTATTATTATTCATAGTGCGGATGACTCTTACGAACAACTCAAACACTGTGATAGGTATATACCTATGTGTAATTCATTATTCTCATTTAACTCTTTGATTGTATATTTTATACTCATTCATCATACCTATAAAATTCTAACGACGTTCTCTCATACATTTCAAATACCTATTGATGAGAAATAGCAATAAAGGAGTTCATAATTTATTATTATTAATGCTGGTGCTTGAACTATGGATAGATTATTGAATTTATCCCTAGATGCAATGGCACAATAATTATATAAATAATACAGTATTTTTATTGTTATTCTGGTAATTCGGTCATCGAATCTATGGACGTTCTCAGTTGTTCGATAGATTCCTTAGCATTTTGTGCTAGATGAGCGTCAAGGGAACCAGTTGGCTCTAATTCAAGGATCCTAGAAGACTCCTCGAGCATGGCTATGACCCTGTTGATTTCATCTTTGAACTTCTCCAGGGTGATCACTTTGAGTTGAAGCTTGGTTCGGCTCATCATAAGATAAGCGGCATGGAGTTCGAACAACAATCTCCCTGTGAACAGGTAAGATAGATAGATAAAATGTAGTGTATTTGGAATATCATGTCATCAGGTACATGTGGACATACGGTACTCTCGATGTGATCAGTTTGCATGCATTTTTCTACCTCTACTAACTTTAAGTTTCAACTTTAAAATAAATACCGCATTGGTATCACTACTTTCACGATTATGATTTCTTTAACATTTTGAAATATACCTTACATCAAAAACATATGTTACCAACCATCATTGGAGCCAACTCATTCCCCCTACCCCCTTTAGATGCTCAATCTCAAGGCGTAGGAAAGCTTCTGCCTTACTGTGGTAGGCCTCTTCTTCATGTGAGCTAGAGAGCGGACACAACTTCGAGACTGTCCGTTTTGTAATTTACCCATTCGGTAGACAAATAGACACAACTCACACTCGTCCATCTTTGCTGGATGTGCTTCGATGACACGTGCCAACCGCCACTTCAGTTTCCTCCCATGATCAATACAAGGGCCCAACGTCAAGATTTCTGCAGTCTTTTGTCCATCCGGCTCGAAGGACCAAAACGTATGAAGTGTTCTAGCTCTAATAATTTTTGGTTTCAACTTTACAATAAATACCGCGTTGGTTTCACAACTTTCACGACAGTGATTTATTTAACATGTTGAGATATAACTCCAAAACATAAATGATGTTGCTTATCATCATTGGAACCGCCTCATTCCCCAACGCAGTTCATTATTAGTACATTAGGGAAAACGCATTTTCGGGATCCCCACACTATGTTTCATGTGACAACTTTTTTTCACAGTTTGTGTTTACCTCTCATTCTCGTCATTCCAGGCTCGACGATCGCCAACGCGTCGAGTATTCGCTGCCCGAATTCTGCTTTCCTTTCCAGGAGGATGTCTGGAAGCATGTCCATCGTGTAGCCATCCACTCTGCCGTACAACTGACTCAAGATATGAAACACCGACACATTAAATGCGTGCCTGGGGTGGAGTGAGCTCTTGTAATTTCTCAAAACCTGAAATTAAATATAAAAATTACATTCATCAACACAGTGTTATACTCGTAATACCACAAATAGAAACACGTTGACTCTTGATTTTTTTATCTTTTTGTAAGGTGCATCATAATGGGGAAGTTGCACGGTTATTTTTTTGTAATTTGAAAGATTTCAGTAAAGGCTTTCCAAAAAGGTGCTATATGAAGGGTATCCGACGATTGAAAGTTACCGAAAATGGGTCTTGTAATTTGAACCGAACTGACGTCTCCGACTCCCGCCTGCCTGAGCGGGCCCCCTTATGGACCTAAATGACGTAATGCGCTCCCTTTCAACCCATTTTCTGTGGCGAACCAGCATTAATTTCAAGCTGAAAAATGGCACGAGGGGGTTTTGAAGGGCGCTGAATCAGATTTTGAGGTCCAAAATGCAAAATACTTACCCATGCGAGTTCCCCATTGCACATGCAAACAAGACAGCACATTTTTCCTCAAAATGTTCATGATTCAAGGAGATTAACAATTTTTCGATTTTAGAAAATGTTTGGGTGAATCGAGCGTCTTATCTACTCAAATTCCTTCTATAAGACAGAGTCACAGTACCTATAGTAAATCTTTTAACTACCTTCTCTGCTAATTCCAATTTTTCAGGGCTAACATCCATGTACTCCAGTTCAGCTACTTCATTTTGGATTTTGAGGTACAATCTTTGAACCAATTGGCCTGTGAGCGTTTTGTCGCAATGGGTACATTTCCATATGGCCTCGGCATCTGTCAAACAAAAATTATACCTACTTATACATTACTGGTATGAAAATTAGTGAGCTTGTAGAAGTTTATCAACCACCATACCTAGTTTTAAAGATATTGTAAACGACGAATGAGCAAGAAGATTGACTCATGAGGATAAAATTTCGGCGTAAATAAGATAGTTTACGTCAAACATGATTAGTGACTGAGGATGATTCACATCTATTAGACAAGTTTGTACTTTCCGGCTCTATATCCCGGCATATTTTTCAATAGAAGACCGGGCAAATGATTATAAATGGTTCTCTTATTATTATGTGAGTGACGGCGACCGATTCAATATTGAAATGAAATAGGTCTAAGGTACCTACCGTTTAGCAAGGAACATGCTTTTGCTGTGGCCAAATAGTTTGAAAACGTCACAAAAATTTCGTCCTAATGAAAACACATAACACGAGGAGCCTATTTGGCTGAAATTATAGGTATACAGAAAATTAAACTAAATTCAGTGGTGTTCATCCTAGGATGATGAGAGCAATATCAAGAGAAACTAAGTCTCATGTTTGATTCATAAGCACCCTAAAAATAGAAGCACTTAACCGGGAGTACCTGCATAGCCAATGGACGGAGGCCGATTCATATGTTGTATTGATCGGTTTGTTGGCGACGTCAAATATCGAGAATAGGGTCAAAACTGAACAGATATACCTTCACCGCCGAGCTTTCCGAAAATAGGTATATTTCCATCTTCAGGGCTTGAAGGACGTCATGCATTTACCCGGAGACCGAGTACTTCACATCTTCATTTAGAAATAATAAATCCAGAAATTTGTGTTAACATCAGGCAGCCAAACAATATTCAGTTGAAACCTAATTGTTGACTGTTCTTTCTAAAATATAAACCCACAGTTCCTGTCAAGGTTTTCTAATGTTTTCAACGTTTTTACCGGTTATTTGTTTTTAACTTAATATTGTTTGACTGCCTGATGTTTATTTCACATTACACATTTTTGGATTTGTACTTTTTAAATTCCGCGGTCTCTCGTTAATGACATCCTTCAAGCCCAGAAGACGGAAATATATTTTCCGAAAGCTCGGCATTAAAGGTGTATCTGTTCAGTTCTGACCCTATTCCCGATATATATACATGACGGAACACGATATACATGGGAGGGCGGTGTGAAAAACTAAATAAATTATATATTGTTCATTTTGTTTTACGTGGCATTGATTGAGTTACATTTATTTTTCGGTTTTAGTTGGCCAAGGGAGTGGTGTGATTCAGTTTTTCTCAGCCAATTTTTGGGCAATTGTTTTGCAATTTGTGTTATTTTTTATGTTATTTAATTCTCTAGGGGCATCGGCAATGTATAATTTTAATTTCGAGATTTTGCATTTTTCGCGTCCTTTTTCAAAAGTGAAATTGGCATGAAGGCCGCATCAAAATCCATTAGAAATTGGTTGAGAAAAATGAGAATAACTACTGTTCAACCCTAAAATGGCTGAAGGAACGGGGGAGGGAATGGTTATCAGTGTTTTAACTTATTGGTCCTAAGCATTAATAAAGTTATAGTAAGACTTCCTGTAAACTCTTCGATAGCCGAGGTGTAGTCATTTTTCGCGGGACATTTTGTGTGTAATACCGTACCCGATTAATACCTATAATTTTACCTATTATAAGTTATAGCTAAAAAGGTAGGTATAAGTAAATCTGCAATTTTACAATGTTATTTTTTTTAAACTGTTCATAAGACTCATGAAAAGACTAGCAGGCTTGGGGTGACTGGTTGGGTGCTTTCCCAACTCGTGAACTTTTATCTTTGGGCCAGACAATCTTCGACTTTTACGGTATTTGTCGAAACAGTATTCACCCAGATAGTTCTTGTCGTCTTACCTAGGGGATCAGAGGATAAAATGAGGCCATTGTCGCAGGAAGGACATTTGATGGAGCTGAGATGGGACCCAAGTTCAGTTGGGTCCCGACACCTGTCGCAGTCACATTCGAAATATTTCGAACACCTCAGAGCCGCTCGACGGATCATAGTTGGGTCCAAACTGCTGGTGTAGGAACACAAAATTTCGCTTCCCTCAGCCAGATCAATCGTCGCTCGCAGCACCATCCTGCGAAATACTTTATATCTTTAATGAATTATTCTTAAGGATATAGTGTACCGCATGGAGTTGTAAATAGATAATGAAGTAAGATGAAGTCAGATTTTTCCATACTTTCCACAACTTATATATGAAGTGGGTTCGTATTTTTTTGTCACGAGGAGGCAAGATGTGAAAGATTCTGTGCCGATTTATTTAAACTGAAGGATATCAACCTGAATCTTCACCCTAGATTATTGCTCTACAATTCGTTTTCTGCTGTTGATGGACCCTGAATGGTGACACTACTCGTAGCAACTCGTTGGCTGAACTTCTTCAAAACTTGTCGTAAATAGAGAGACTATAGGTATTCTAGTCCCTCTAATAGTAAACTCTGAAGGTTGAGGGTGTCATGAATAATCATTCTCGAGACTACGAGGACTGTGAGAATATGAACAGGTCGCAGTGAGTATTCAAATTAAGTCAGAACACAGGCAAATAGCTCGGCCAGAATTTTTATCTAGAGTTACTTTCTTTAAGTTACAAGCAGTACCAAAAAACAATCGCATGATTTTTGTTCATTGGATTCTTAACTTCTAGAGAGGTCTTTCAATTTTCGGCATAACAATGAAATTCCTGTGTTTTGTCGATATTGGAGAATGAGATTCTTAAGATACAGTTATTTACGGTTTATCACACAGAGCTTGTAATTCACCTCAATTCCACGTTTCAACACAAATTTGGGCAAACACCATCTCCGATTACAATAATTAGTTCATAATAACGGTCGGGCGCGGCAATACTCGTATACAGACCAATAGCGGAATCACTTGAATCTCTGAGAACCAAGTTGATAACATCACTGAATGACCACCTTAATTAGATGATCAAGTGTTCTGGTTACGAATTCGTTCAATCAAGTAATCACAGTGTAATCAGCCACTGTGATTTTAGGTGTTATTGATTCTAGTTAGTTTAATTGCATTCCAGAGGGTCGATTGGGTCCATTGATGAGACTCGAGAATTGAGCGCTTCAATCAGTTATAGGTACTTATTTTATTTTCAATGAAAACATTAATTTATTTATTTTTAGTTGCGCAAATAATATACATAATGAAGATGATAGATGACTTATTTAATTGAAGGTGAAATAGCATCGTTATTGGAAGTGAAAATGATTAATTTTACTACTTATTGCTTAGCAATAATTATAGGGTAGGCCTGTGGCGCTCAGCCGGAACAGCCATCACTAACAGCTTGACGCTAAACATCTACTATTCTACATCAGGAAGATCAAAACTAATATCATTAGCACTTCCACATGACGCTAAAAATTGTGTGCTATGTGAAATCGATGGAAAAACGCTGCAAATTATTACACAACGGTTTATTGTTCTCTGTATAGATCCCCCATCTACAAAGATCCTATAAAACACCCACCTACCGCGAGGTTCACAATCATCTCTTGGCGACAATGAGTAGGAACCTTCTCGGAGAGTTCTATCATTCATTCTTAATGAAATTCAGTAACTAACTTGCATTTGAACAGCTGATATTTGATCGGAGATTTCGCCTACTTGGGAAGAATTGCGATTCACACTCGT
>JAEMON010000006.1:14524135-14538397 GCA_030264115.1 Lygus lineolaris | reverse complement strand
TTCATTGATTTTGGCCCATGGTAACTAAGGAAAGTGCCGCGTGCGGCGAACGGGGGGATTTAGTTTTGTTTGATTTTTGAATTCTACCTTCCTTGAAACGTAAAACATCAAATTTTGAGGGAGGGGTTAAACAAGTTGTTTCATGCTCGATTCTAAAGGTTCATTATAGAAAATAATTAACCAAAATGTCATACTGAGCGTTTCTGCTCTATTGTACTGCCAATCGGCATAAGGTGGACCTTTAGGGACTAATTGAACGTTGTACGAAAAAACTAAAAATACGAATCAATAGTTTGGGCCAATTTTTAAAATAAAAGTACTCATTTTGTTGAAACCTCAAAGGCCAAAACTCACTTGAAGTCACCGGGGGCAATGGAATGGCTGGTATTGGCAACGCAGTTATGGGTGATTCCTATTTTACGGGACAATCGAGGGTTTGATATTTCAAAAAAAATTATGTTCTCCTAAATTTATGATTTTTTGAATATACATTCTAGGAGTCATTGTAAATGTATTGTGATGTACCAGCACGCATGATCTTCATTAAATTCTTCAAAAATCAGTTTTTGAAATTTTGAGGGACACGACAATGAGAACTGCCCATGACAATGAGATTTGAGGTATATATGGATCGATTTTTGTCATCTAAGATGAAGAATAGCCAAACTTTATGATGGCGATAAGTAGGCCCAGTTACCACACAAATACTGCAAAAATAATTTTTGGGAAAATTTAAAAGCAATCATTTTTATCAAAGAAGGACATCGATTGTCCCGTTAACTGGGAATCACCCTTATGCGATGGAAGGCTGGCTGTTGGGTAGAGTCCTCGTATAGGCACTGCGACTGTATCGGGTAGAATTTCGTAGGAGTTCACTTCGAGGATCCCGCATACTTTTCTGATTAGATCTTCGCTGAACCTGAAATATATAGAAGTTTCAATACTTGTATTGTGAATGTGATTTTGTTGAATATTAATATTACTTAGGTATTCATTAAAATATCATTCCCATTAATCAATCTACTCGTATATTAGGCATTACTGAGTATGGCAGAACCTCTCTTAATTATACGACAGCATTATTTTGAATGTGACGGCCTGGAATGTAGATTTGCCCTCTAAATCAATGTCAATTTTGAGAAAGGAGTATTTCCAGGTACCTGATGGGAAGAAAATCTTCTAAAACTTTGGCGAACGAAGGAAACCTATTTGTTGTCATACGCGTAGCTCAATTTCGGTGAAATTTCCTGAATTCTCAGTTCGTAATTTACCTATTTCGCTCAAATTTGGAGGGTAGTTGGAGGTTGACAATAATTATTACCTTCGAATTTCGACACGATTGTATCAGTAATACCTACTGCGCATGCGCAATTTTGAAATGTGTTTCATAGCAATAACTCCAGAACTACTGGGCTAATTTCGGTGAAATTTTCAGAGATTGTACGAGGTAGCCCCTAGACAGTCCCCTATTAATTCCATAGCTATCGGGCCACTAGTAGCGTTTGCGCATGCGCAAACGCCGAAACTACGATTCCTCAGTCCCTAATGGACCGATTTCGCTCAAATTTGGAGTGTAGTTGGGGGCTATTTCAAAGACAATCGCCTATGATTTTGCCACAATTGGATGAGTGATGTATACCTCGTTCAGGACAATGTAATAAATCAATTTACTACTTTGTAAGCATATTCACTAGTTCTTTCAGTATCACACTTAGTTTAGATTGATCCTGAAAGTACCAAAGTTATGTTGGTGTAGTACTTCATTAAATTCATATATATTTTTCTTTTTTATTGTTTTTTATATAATATTGATTGGCAGGTACGAACCTTTCAGACAATTTACATCTGTTTCTCAGAAACTCCACAACGTTGATCCTTTCGGCCTCCCAGACTTCTTGGTTCTCCTTCCTCAAGGAATTGTGGTCCATCAGGCTGACTACCTCGGATTCCCACCTTTTGAGATCCTTCTCCGAAGCTAACAAAGCTCTCAGTGGTGTGATTGACTCCAGTTGAGGCCCTGGGTCGCCCTCGACGTTGTATTCCACACCTGCTTGTTTGAAAATGTCGCATTCGTAGTCGCAGTGCCACGATGTTTTGGAGCACTCAGGACTGCAGACTGGCCATCTGGAAGTGAAAACTCAACTTATTGTTGCGAATGGATCGTGAGGCTGTTCAATCGTATTGAAATGGCCCCACCGGTCATAATGAGCGCTTTAGAACCAGGCGTTTTTC
The DNA here is from genome assembly GCA_030264115.1 of Lygus lineolaris. Taxonomy (NCBI): domain Eukaryota; kingdom Metazoa; phylum Arthropoda; class Insecta; order Hemiptera; family Miridae; genus Lygus; species Lygus lineolaris. The sequence goes on along the minus strand of JAEMON010000006.1, from coordinate 14,536,165 downwards.
GTTTTTCAGTTGTTGACAAGTTCATGGGGAACAGCAGAATACAATAATGGGGAATGGCATAACAGTACTATCTCAGGTCTTACAGCAGGTTGAAGTCAAGTCCATACCTACTTACCGGCATTTTTCACATAACGCAACCTCTTCCATGTAATGATAACAGCCGAGACAACAAAGAGGTGTGTCTAGTTTTGGTCCAACAACGAATGGTAATTCACTAAGTAGTTCTTCTCCAGCTTTTACACTCTTTTTGACTTTGGCGTACCTGAAATTAACCAATAACGTTTTTAATGAATAAATAGGAAGGTAAATATTTATTATACTTAGGAGGTGATTGAAACGAATAGCCATAATCCTTCCCTGGGCATTTAGCAAAAATTGCACTAAAATACGTTCAACCGTGAGCGCGTCAGGAATTAGGTACCTACTGAATTATAGTATAGATTAACCTGACCAGAAACTTTGCCATCGTATTTCTATTAAAAAAACATATAAATCGGTGTTGCCGTTTGGGCGTGATTGAGTCACAAACAGACAGATACACACTGAAAATAATTTATTATACTAGTAACAGTTAGGTACCTACTAGCCGATATCCCGTGCTTCATAGCACGGAGTCGAATCTCAGAGACAAGTCCTCGATGCTTTTGAAACATGGTGGCACAAAAATTATAGAACACCTGATCCCTAGTGACGAACGTATTTACCCGTGTGTAGGTCGCGATGGGCCGTTGGTTCTAAGAGAAGGAAGAGGATGAGAGCATTCTCCTATATATATAGTCTATAACCCGATTTCGAGTCGATATTTTGTGATAGTTAGGTACCTGTTTATCATCGATTGCCGAAAACGATGCAAATTACTATAGGTATAACGGTTTATTATTTTCTATATTGATCACCCATCTGTACAGATCCTATTTCTGTATTGTAAGTACCTACCGTAATTATAACGCGAGGTTCACAATTCGAGGGTAAGTACAATGAGTATCTACATACCTGTAGTCATTATTATCCGTGAGTTGTAGCAGATCTTTCATAACTTTATTGAGTAACTAAGGAAGCTTATAAAAGTAAACAAGAAACTTGACTCAGTGAAATCGGAAAAAATTGCATTTGATCAGCCGATCTTTTATCGCGAAATTGGTCTTCTCTGAGGATTTGCGATTCACACTCGTGTTTCTGATATTTTTCGTGCAACCCTTAAGTCATTACAGGGAGCGAACAGTTGGTCCTAAAATACGCCACGAGGTCTCAATCGACACTAAAGAATGTGTTCTATTTGAAATCTATGGAAAAAATATACCTTCCTTTTAGAAGTTTTTCCTTCCTTTTCTAGGGCGTTTTTGAAAATTTTTTCATCCCCTATTTTCTACCTCTTAGAGAAGACTGACAGTAACAACAAGATTCGGCGCACAACTAGACACCAAATTTGGCCGGTATACCAAATATCATCAATTTTGGTCCTTGGTAAGTAAGCAAAGTGAGGCGCCGACGCTCGCCGGATGGACGGATTTATTTTTATTTTACAAACAACAAATTTTGAGGGGGGGGGGTTAAACCAATTTTTTTCGTGCTCGATTCCAATGGTTCATTATTGAAAATAATAAACCAAAATGGCAAAGTGAAATACGACACAGAAAGGAGTGTTGCACCTCGTATGCAAGATTTGTTCAAGACATGTACAAATTCTCACTTGGACTTCTTCTAGGTTTCAAGGTTATTCACTGTTTACAATCACAAACACAAGCATGATACCAAATAGGGTGAACAGCGCGATGAGAAATCTTTGGAGGTGTCTACTCATTAGAGGGAACTACTGTGATGGGTTTACTCATTACGGTGGAAAATATTATCACAGACAGAGAAACACACATTGCTAAACCACTACAACAATAAATATATCACTGACATCAAAATTCTACAATTACGACTACAAAAAACTATTGATAAAGAAAAATTCAAGCAAACAGGTTTTTTTCATAGCTCAAAATGATCATTGCTGTAGTTTGACATTTATTCTAGATAGGTAATATTATTGTAATAATCACTTTGTAAAAAGTGATCTTGTACACTCAAAGCGAGGAGTGATTTTATTATATTTGAAGGAAACTCGCAAATTTATCTCTATTCTATATTATATCAAAGTATAATATTAATCCTACTATTGTAGGATGTACTGTTTGTATTAACTGTATAATAGGTACCAACTTTGTAATACCATAATCAGGGTCGGGCTGGCCACAGGGCGCACCGGGCAATGTTCCCAGGGTACCTAGTAAGAAAGAAATGGCTGGGCTCTTCAGAATGAACCCTTTTACCACCCTTCCCTTTCCCTAAACGGCTTATGGGGCCCCCTCGATCACCAGCCATCTTTTTTCGCCCCTTCAAAAAAGTTGGGGGACCCCCACACTGGCCCTTCGGTTTCTGATTTTCTACTGAGTACAGAATGTATTACGTATGTGTGCCAACCTCAGAAACCGGGAAAAGCCTCTCACTGAGGACCCAGCACCCTCAGACCTAAGGGCGCCTATTTTCAAGTTGGGGCTAAACCAGAGAACTGGTAATCAAGCTGTCCCACAGGTCACTGGGGGCTTCTATAGCTATAGGGCCGCAGAATATAGAAAAAAGGTCTCAATTGTACCTAATTCTTCATTTAGTAACTAAGAGCGGCGTCTCTCGGTTCAACCTTCTTAATTTAAAATGCTACTTATCATTTTACCTCCTGGGCTCCTGAGGTGAAGATAGTGAGAGTAGATCTCATGAGGGTAGATAGAATATGATCTAATATTTCTTTCTATGGAAGATTGATGAATTATCTGGGAGGATTAATTTTAGTTGGTAATATATCTAGAGATACCCGCAGGGCCCCTAAAGGATGGTTTCCCGGGGCCCCCTCGACCCCATGCCGACCCTGACCACTATATTTGTTATGGAAATACATTTTTTGTGAAGACCGAAGACTCCTGATTCTATAATGAACGAATTAATATCAATATTCCATTCAAACCACATATTTGTACAAGAGAACACAAAAACTACCACCAAAACAATTTTTACGTCACCGTCTGGCGAGCTAACCTTCTGCAACTCCTGAGTGTCGATCTCGTTGGGTATTTCGTACCATCCAAGATATCGCTGTAACGTTGAAGTGTCCGTAGTTGGAAAAATTATCATGTTAGTAACCATGAATTTAAACATTGGTAAAGCATCAACTATACAAATTTTAGTATGATGTGTTACCCAGAATATAGATGCCTATGTAGATATTTAAAAAACCAAATTCTTTATTTCAACTTTTAGTTGTGCTTTTTTTAATTTTGTTTTAAATAAATAAGGATGATACAACCTTTCCACCAAGCTTGTAAACTTCCATAGGACTTCACTTCCCTCACATCTAAAATTTCCAGTTTCTCCCTTAAGGACGATGGGAAGCACCTCAACCATGACCCATCGCTACTCAAAATCCTATTTATTATTTTTCACGTTTGTGATTTTGAAAATTCATCTATTTACGAATGTCATGAAGTAATAATTACATACTTTACGATGTGAATCATAATTTTAAGTTAATTCCATTCAGAAAAAACTGGGAGAAACCGAGGAAAAACCGGGAAAAACCTGGTTTTCATCAGGTTTTTCTAGTTTTCTCTCGATGGAATAAACTTAAAATTATGAGTCACATCGTAAAGTATGTCATTATTATTGTAGGTATAACATAAGTAAATCAATGAATTTCCAAAATCACAAACGTGAAAAACAATAAACAGGATTTTGAGCTGCGTTCGGGCATGGTTGAGGTGCTTCCCGAGCCCGTCGTCCCGCGCACCTTTAATTCTCAGACACTGTTAAAACCTCAATACTTATTGGTTTTTTCGGACCCGAAAAATAATACAATATTTTTAGCTGTACCTTCCAGATTTTAGGGAGATCCAAAATGATAACTATTTACCATCAGTTGACAGTTTTCAAAGATATAATCAGTCGGGATGCGATCAAACAGGCAATCATGATCAGCATATAAACAATTTTTGATTTTTCAACAGTTTATCATATGAGGTGTAAATTTTTTTCAGCCCTTGAATATAATACGAAAATATTTATAATTCATTCATTTCCAAGTACGAGGCAGTGGAGATACGTAGAACTCTGCGGATATGAAACAGATAATTTTATTTACCTGCCGACTTTGTCGTTGTTGCATATGACCAGTAAACCACTCATTATAGCTTAGGGTTCCGCGAAATAGCGCACTGTGTACCACTTTTTTATTTGATCACTCTATACGACCAGTTGCTGTGCGGGGCTGTTAGCGAATAACTGGTCAACCAGAATAGCTACGCGCTTTTGTTGAGCGTTCTAAGACTCTGTCGGACGTTCTAGTTCATTCGCGAGTGGAAAGAAGCCAAGTTTTGAGAGGGCAAGTTGTTGATTAAAAGAACGATCTATTTCGGAGACGATATTATATTTTCAAGCCTTGATCGTACCGAGGTTTCCAACTTTTAAGGGTACCTAACGAGGGTACCAGGTACGACAAAAAATAATGCAGGTTCTTGCGAGATTTTGAGTTACAAATCGTTTTTAGCGAATTTTCGAAGAAAATGAAGCTACTGCAATGGCTTCAAAATTTTAGTAATGCAAATTTTTGAAAACTCTCTTCATGGAAATCCGTTTCAGACAATTCTAAAACGATTCCTGAAATTTTAAACTTTTTCATATGTATATTCATGTGTGTGTTTGTGTCACTCCAGACGATATCTGACCGAGGAATCGAGCTAAAAATCCGAAAACATTTCAAAATGTCAATAATATCAAAAGAAAGGACGAGTTCGTTGGCCAGAATTTTTGGATTATTCCAAGGGGTCAAATTTAGAGTCAAAAATCGCTTTAAAAAACGTATTTTTTGAGGTTTTTTGTGTAAATTACCATCTCAAATATATGTAAGAACGTATGGTATATTCGGAATTAGCGTGAAATTTCCTATAAGAATCACCCACCAAATCAATTAAAATTATTCTTTGAAGATTCGCTCATCAACTCATGCTGCATGAATGGAACTTTCAAATATCAGCAGCTACTGATTTGACACATCCGTATTTTAACTCCATGAAGTCAAGTTTCATCCGGAACTTCTCAGTATGTATATCACCTTTGGATTTATTCAGTATTTCAAAGGGACATGACTGGGATTGACATGAAATTGTAGATAGTAAATTGCTTTCAGGTATTGGAGATAAGTACTAAAACAGCTATTAGAAGCTATAGGAGAGACTAATTTCTAACCTCTTCAGTCTTCATTGATTTAGTTTTGAGGATGGCTCTTCGTGGAACTTCAACTAACCTTATTACTTAGTTGTTATGTGGATTAAAAATTTATTGATTACCAACTAGGTTGCATCCTTTCATCCTCGTGGGAACTGAGAAGTTTAGAGAAAGGTTTGTAAGTATTGGTTTTGTTCACAAGATTTTGGTGGTAGCGTCACTTTGCATTGGTGTATCATAAGAACATAAATAATGTATTGTGTGATGAAACGATGGTTGCCGGGAAAATTCAGTAGATGCTTATAGAAGCTGTCATTCTCCTTCAATCACAGTAACAATGTCGTTTACTTGAAATAGATACAAGTAGTTCATTTATTCTAATTTCTTATTATACATTGGTGGGGAGAAGAGTATAATTATTATGTAGCCCGATATAGATTTAGAGTCGCCAGCGCAGTCTTTTATCTCTTTCGCCAAGTTAGTTGAATCCACGGTCTCCCGTTAGGCTGAGTGCGATTCTCTCTCAACCTATCTACGCCATTTTGGCAACAAAATAACGCCCGTAATATTGTTATTATATATATATATATTATACGGTATTAATAGCTCACCATTTTGTCTCATTGATTGCTATCAATAATGACATATAGGTAGTAGGTAAGTACCTACTTACCTCCCAGGGCGTGCGCTCGAGTCGGAAATTCGCAATTTTGACTTAAAATTTGGGTTTAGCGCTTTCGAAAACCCCTATGTGCCAATTTTCAACTTAAAAACACTTCAACGGGGGTTGGTGTCGTCATCATTATTTTTTAAAGCTCTTTTCTACTCATAGGCTCATGTTGCACCTTCCCGCAAAGCTATCACTAAGACCCTTCATTTTGGATTGTTAAAAATAACCATAAGCGCAACCCATTACCCGTAGGAAGCCTAAAGTTTAATAAAACCTGATTTGACGAAATTATGAGCGCATAAAATCAGCACAAATATTAACTAATTTCACCCACAGCTTAAAACCTCTTGGAGATTCGCAATAACGTTGAAGTTCAAATTTGTGGCCCGTAAGTAATAGGACATACGGTATTGCCGTATACGTTTGAGCATGGCCAGCTTCTGCTAATTCTCCTCAGAAGCCGGCCATGGTTTGGTGCCTACATTCAATCGAAACAACGCCAAAGTAACGTGACAGCATTTACCACTATTTAGTCCATTCTATATTCAGACTCTATTGATTTGAAATTGTTGATAGTTTCAACAGTACTATCTACTCCTATTTTTCAACTCTAAACGGTTTCACCTAGGGCCCGAACAAATAAATTTCTATGTTCAATTACTATTTTTATGTCGAAGATAATTAGTAGATATTACGTTTTCCTACTGGTCAATAACCTACCATAATAAATTGAAACCTACTGCCTATAAAAATTCAATTCATTTTCAGTTCCAATGATGTCCAAGTGTTTGACAAGTGAAAATCAAAAGCCATTCCTTTCCATAGAAATACTTAGGAGGCTGTCAGTAGCAAAACAATATATATTCATATAATAGTAACTACAGGCGTCGATTAGTGTGACTCTTTCACACTGTTATTAAGGGACGTTTATTGTATTGTTTTCTATTCGAAATTGTTTTCAATAAATTTCATCAAATAGTTACCCATGTAGAGGATAGTCAAGAACCCCAACAGAAGTTCGCATTTTATTAAAGGATAACTAAAATTGTGTAGGTGCTTCCAATGAACCAGTACTCTCATCTCACGATGTCCGTCGTCCAGTAAGTAATCAAGTTGATCCCTCCCAGTTTAGGTACCTACCAAACTTTGAAAATCCAATTTCCTTAGTTTCCCGCCCAAACCAAACTGCTCCCCAAATTAAGCCCGCTTCACCTTTACCTGTTTCATTTTTAACATTAAAATTCCATCAGGTTGGTTTACCCAATTAGAGGCATGCGTCCAAGTTGGCCTACGTGCCCAGCATTCTACTGCTAAAGCATCAAGTCTCCGAGGTTTTCGTCCCTTTTGTGAAGGACGTAGGGAGGGGGGGCTCGACGGATCGCATCCCGTTCGAACTTTCATTCGAATCGTGCTCAACATAAACTGGAACCATTTTCGATCGAGATTTCGTTCGAATGGTGCTCAACTCGAACGATTTTTGATCGAAATTTCGTTCGAATCACATTTCATGGCACCCAAAAAGGCGAATGCTGTACTATCAAATGTAGCGAAGTTTATCTCCAAGCTCAACATTTCCACTCGTATTTTGTGTTTCTGAGCTTTCTAAACAAACTTGATACCATGTCTGTTGGGTTGTTCTGCTTTTTCAAGCCATCTGAGCGGATTCAATTATAACTTCAATTTTGATCTGACAAGCATACTGTTAGTAGAATTTCTTCATTTTTGTCTAAAGGGAGGCATGTTGAATGTGCTTGAAACATTCGAAAAAAGTGATAGGTCTGGTAAATGTTTGAATAAGATAATTTATTCTAAATCGTATTTCTCCATTTCACTTCACACACAGCTTGCTGAAATCTAAATTTTATGACTTCTTGAAAAACTCGACGTGAATCACAATCACGTTTCTAACTAACTGCCAGACATAAGCAAGGATCGAGAAGGTGAATACCAAGCTTCTTTGACTTGAGGACTGCAACCCTATTCCTCGGGTGTCTCAGTTTTTTCTGCGATCGAGTGATCTGAATGCTCGTAGCGCTGGCATCTTCGAGAAAGATAAACATACCTCAATCAATCCTTTTCTAAACGTAGCAGATCACACAGTAACAGATCACTGAATTGAGTAGAAAATAGGGAGTGAATAATGAATCGAGAGTAAAAAAGTAACTTGATGCTGAGCCGTAGGAAAATATAGCCGAGTGGCACCTTATCGAGCAGATCGCAATCCTGAATCGCCTTTTTTCGCCCTTTTGGGCAATTATTGGAAAACTGAATATATTCATAATCGTGTCTGCCACTTGCCAGGAACTGGTCAGAACCATTCTTTTTTTTATGTTTCATGGTTTTATTAGTAGTACAATGGCCAAGAGCACAAGCAATCATTTGATTTCTCGGGAAACTAGAAGTGAATCACAATCAGGTTTCTAACTGAACGCCGAACGAAGGCTGAAACACAATAGTGATAGTGAATCGCCTTTCCCCGCACTTTTTCGAAGTTGAGAGGGTATCTCTGATGGTAGGCACATCATAATTTCCCCCTCCCCACAAGAAAGGTAGGCGACTGTACGTCTAATGTCAACCCGGTCCAGCGTTGTATATTAATTGACCAGTTCAGGTGACAGCTCTTTGATGGACTCACCATCCTAGAGAAGCCATAGATTAGGCCGTAAAAATAACATAGCGAGAACTGGTCGCGAGCGATCCAGGCGCTAACTGTCACAACTTTTAGTACATAGGTGAATATAGTCGGGGTTCAGCAACACAAAAGTTAGGTAAGGATTCACATAACTTTATTCTCGAGGTATTTACCCCTTTCTTAGTTTTTTAGAGTTATGATCCTAAAGGATGCATTTTATATGTTAGATTTTCTAGGATTTAGGTATGTTTTTATTTTTGAAATTTTGTTTGGATTGCTCTTAAGTTTCATCTGAAGATGGGTCTACATCGACCCGAAACGTCGTGAATCAAGTTTATGTAAATCCTTACCTACTTTTGTGAGGCTCGGGGTTCAGACTATATTCATTCATCAATGAACAACTATGCAGCCAACTAACTCTACCTCGTGTTCAATTTTAGTATATATATTGCACTGGTTCATGGTCATGTTCTGAACACTTGCTGGAAATTGTTCAGAAACACGATAATGAATCAATCAAGTATCATTGTTCCGTGCTGAAGGGAGTGGGAGATATTCGACAGACGAAAGAAAAGAACCAGTTAATGAACATTTCAGCAAAATTGGTATAATATTTCCAGAGTTATGCCTATGGCAATTATTTCGAGTTTTCGCATGCGCAGTAGCTAGGAAAAAAGACCAGAAACACGAGTGTGTATGGGAAATCTTCCCGAGTAGGCTAAGATCATCTCCGTTCAAAGATCAGCTGCACAAATGCTTCCTTAGTAAGTTACCGAATATCGTTAATCCAAATCTTGGCAAGAAATGAAATCGCGGACAAAAAATTTTTTTTTTTCGTTTTGCTTCCGAGTCTACCAAGGTAGCGGAAGCATTGTTTTCACTTTTAAAAACTGAAAAGTTGTTTGCCTCCAAAATCAAAATTTCAACTCGCGTTTTACGTTTTAGACCTTCCTGAACAATTTTGGTTTCGTGTTTGTCTGTCTGTCCGTCTGTCTGTCTGTCTGTGTGTCCCAGAATCCTTGCAACACGCATAACTCCCACAATTTCCATCCGATTTTGATGAAATTTTCAGCGATTACGCGGGTTAGCCCCCAGATGGTCCCCTATGAAATTCATTACCATCCGACCAACGGTAGCTTCTATTCATGCATAAACGTGAAATCCTTGGAACATCAATTTCTCGCGACCTAATGGTCCGATTTCGCTAAAATTTGGGGACTAGTTGAGGATCGGAGATTCGATAATGCCCTACGAGTTTCATCAAGATCGGATCAGTTGTACCCACTGCGCATGCGCAAACGTGAAGGTCTCATAATTTCGACAATTTTCATCCGATTTCGATGGAATTTTCAGGGATTGTGCAGTTAGTAATCCATTTGATGATTTTTTAATATACATGTTTTATATATAATAAAATCATATTATGGAGACGAGGAAGCTATGTGCCACACCCAACTTGGTAGACGTTTTTTACTTTAATTAGGGCTCAAATAAAGAGTATTCGAAGTAATCGACTTATAGTCATTATTTATATAGATTTTATAGAATGGTGTCATATACGACACCTTGCCAAGATGCGGTGCTTTTTCACAGGAATGTTATGATTCATAAATTCATGTTATGATTCATGTCTAGTTATTCATAAATTATGAATAACTAGACAGTTTTTAAAAACCATTTATTTACATTTATTCACAATTTTTTTTTTAACAGTTCATGAATGTGCTTTCATAAAAACAATTTCTTCATCCTCACAGCCCGAAAATGTCCCATTTGTAGTAACGAGGGACAACATTTGTTCTGCTCTACTGACAAAAATACGCTGTAATGGAAACAAGAAATATTTATTAGACCTCAGTACATACAACCTGGAAACTTGATTGCAGAATGGACTGATCTGATTCGTAAGATGAACTAATCAAGTCGGGATCGATAGAAAATTGTCACCTTTTCCTTGTCGGAAAAGGTGGTTTGTAGGTTGAAACATAATAAATTAATTTATTAATTTGTTCAAAAGTTAAAACGGCAGTCAGAGTTACCAATTCATCGAAATCTCTGGAAAAATGACGAATTTCATGGAAATCAACGAGTATTGACGCCTAGTGGGTATTGACAAACTGCACCCGCATCTTGGCAAGGTGTCACTGGTGACACCAACACATTTTCGACTATAAGAGTAATCCCAAATGTAAATAATCATCGTCCGACTTATCACGTCAACTCTTGAGAATGTATTGAAGGTGGGAAGTATTTTTTCAGAGGCTTTGTACCAATAAAAACTAAGGAAATAATAGGTTGAACTTACCTTGGAGGAGCGCTTGCTCATTTTGATGCCACGCCGTGACCTGTGCACTCTCAAATAACAAAATATGGAATGTAAACAACACAAACTGCCAACCAGTGTTACCAATCGTAAGAATAGACCTTAGAGACGGGATTGTAAACCTTCCCACTGCTCTGGGTCCACCCGCCAAAATATAAAAAATCGAGAAAAACATGGTGACACCTTGCCTAGATAAGGGTTAAGAATGAATGACATACCTCTTGGATTTATTTATTTATTTATTTATTTATTTGATTTAATAATTTGATTTATTAATAATTTAATATTTTTTGATGATAATAATCGCAAGAAATAGGTGGGTAGGTATTTTATACCAATAGGATATTAGTGGATGTGCGATCTATACAGAAAATAATAAACTGTTGTGTAATAAATTGCAGCGTTTTTAACTTCTATTTTTAGCTTCTATCCTTAGCTATATAGTTACCCTTCTAACTCGAAGAAAGCTCCAATAACTTCTCATTAATGTACTCACAAACTTCTTTGGCATATTGTTCAAGGCGATCTCAGCTCGATCACCTACGTTACGTGGGTAACAAACATCCGCCAAGACTGATCAAGATGAGATTGCTTCAAACAATGCCACAATTTCTGGAATGAGCTTTTCCGCCAGATATGAAAATACGAACTAAAGCAGTTGATTCTCCTTAATGAAAAGAGGTCTCTGAAGAAGAAACAATACATCGGGTACAAGCTGTTGAAATCCTCCGCTACGGGAAATAAGCTGGTTTTGTTTGATATTCTCCGAAAAGAGCCTCCTTTACTGCTTTTACCATTAATTCTGTAGTGGGGAGGTACCAGTTTGAAGCCATTATTTGTTGGATTTACATCACTTCAACTCTGTCTTGAACGATTCAGTAAAGCACTCGTTGTGAGAATTAGCTCTTCTCAGGCCCTTCCCTTGATGAATCATTCTTCGCTCTTATCCACCCATTATATTGTGATTTGAGAAATGTTTACTTAATAGTTCTGACGTGGAGCTGAGCTTGAGAGATTATTGAAATAACGTCTAACGTTTACAGTTCGTACCATGACGTAGTAACGTGATCTTTGGTCTCCATGAGAAACACTCATCATAAATGATTCTATTGAATCATATATATATCAGTTTGTCGGGTATCGGCCCCC
>JAEMON010000006.1:14501918-14523135 GCA_030264115.1 Lygus lineolaris | reverse complement strand
AATAAACCGTTGTGTAATAATTTGCAGCGTTTTTACTTTACTTACCTCATTCAGAAAGTCAGTTCATTTCGTACTCATTCAAATTCCAGATCTAAATTCTGAATATTGCTTTTTGAAGTACCTAGGAAACCCTTGTAGCCGTCCAGGTAGGCTTATCTACCAATTAATGTGACGTCTTCTTAAGAAGGCCGGTCTATTATAGTTTAGTTGGCGTGACGTCTACTCAGGGCTAGGCACAAAGTGGTTGCTTGGCGGGCTTGGCATCAACTACGTGTGACGTCTCCCTCAAGAGGCAAGTCAACTAGTCAAGGCTCGGCTGGGCAGCTAGGGATGCCGTCCAGACTTCTAGGCGTGGCAGAACCTTCCTGGAGGTCCACATAACAGAAGTGCCAGAAGAGTAATATGACGAAGGAGGGGAAGGAAGGATAATAGGTAATGAATCAAGATTTGAGGATATAGGGAGTAATAGTAAATATTGAAGTCAGAACACATAGTACCTATCATTATTTTTTTGCGAAGCACAAATAAATTTGGTTTAAATCAAGCCTGCGGCCGAGGCAAGGAGGCAAGATGAAACATTGTTCATTGTTGCTGCTTGGTAATGGTAAAAAAAATCAAAATGGTAAAAATCTGGTATACTGGTCATTCCCTCATACACTATGGTGGTTTCCCATGAGTAGGCGCAATGTCCGACAGGTATTCAGTAGTACGGACTTTCGCAAGGGCTTGAACAAACTTTCCTTGAGGCTTCAAGACCCTCCAAAAGCGAGTGTGGTGTCACTGGAGCAGAGATCTCGATTACAAGGTCTTGGTACTTCCGAATTTTTTCACTGTAAGTCACTGACAGATTGTAGTCAGAAACATCAATGTCCACCAAATACACTCATTCGGAAATTTTGTCGTGCCAGACCACGTCCGGAATATTTGAGGCTCTTCTGTCCATAGTATCCGTAGTATAGTTCGGTTCCAGTACAGCGTGGTTTGGAGAGTCGAGCACTGCTTGGGGGATTGTGATTATAAAATGGACCTCACTCATATTCATTACCTATTACTAATCATTTTTATTATAATTTTCATTCTCATTATTACTAACTCATTTTTATTATTATTATTATCTATAAGTGATAACTATAGTTATGTCAATCTATAATAATACTATGGATTATTTACTTTAGTAATTTGCAAGCCACTTTTTTATAGACCAATGTTAGGTACTAATTTGAAATCCCCTCAATATAGAATAGAATTGATGTCCCCTTATATTTATGACATAACTGCAGTTGTCTAAAACCACTTACAGCTACAACCTGAAAAGGTTGTAAGAACTATTTTTCGAAGGCTATTGTTGACACATTGTATGGAACTGATGAAACGGTTTTTACCAACCAAGATTGTACTTAATGGGCCATAGTAGACTATTAGCTATTCAACTACTGTAGTTATTGTTTCAGTAACTGTCGCTGAACTACATTTTGCTAATTTCTGCCCAATATGATGTATCTACACTCTGTGGAACGTAAGTTCTATGAATTGTTCAATCCAGTCGCTGTTGAACAGGGGACTTTCTTTAACGTATAACCCTTACCCCCCTCCCCCCCCCCCCCTCTCGTACCCTTTTTACGAGAGGGCGAAGGTTTAAGACTTGGATTCCTAAGGTCTAATGCAAAATCAAATTAGTACAACCAGGTATAAAATGGCAAAATAATATTTACTTTGACGGAGAAAGGAAATTGCTTGTTCTTTGACTATGAACTCTCATTATGGTGCCATCCGGTTTAACTACCTAACGCAAATCCCTCTAAGTGGTTAATGAAAAGTTAATTGGGAATTGGGGGGAGTTTAGAAAATAAAAGTCAGCCTTGTAGAATGGAAAGAGATGGAAATTATTCGCATTTCGGCGGAATTTCGTCACTACGTAAATTCTGTTTTCAATTGATTCGTTGAATAAAGTTGTATAGGTATGCACATTATTTGCCCATTATTAAACTTTTCTCTTTGTTCGGAATAAGTTTATCCATAAAATTTTATTGTTTACAGTTATTCCTACGATCCCAATCTTTTGGTTCGAATGGGACCAATCCTTGGAATTTCACGAAAGTGATGAAATTTATGAACCATGACTTCGTCGAAATGTGATGAGAAATTGTGGAGATGATGCGTGAGGCAAAACTTTCATGTTTAGGCATGCGCAATGGATATATTTATCATGAATCACGACAACTATTATGAATATGCAATTATCTCACCACCTAATGGTCAGATAATTGCATATTCATCATTATTGTGGATGTACGGCGTGTGACAAGGATAATAATATACGGACCAAACCACACCGACACAAATTTGTTCAGGAAAAGATAAAATGCGAGAGGAATTTGAACTTGGATGACGAAAATTGTTCACCACTTGAAAGTACCTTGGTATAGACCCGTAAAGTAATAAATCGTTGATTTGCAACAAATTTTCATCCTAATAGGTAGTTTTCTCATTAGGAAATGTGGCCCGGACAAACATCAAGAAAAGAGTCGTCCATAAATACAACCAGCATAGAGATATACTATCCTCCTTATTGAAGTCGGTCATAAAAATACACAAAATATACCAGGAGTATCGTACTTATACAATAATCAACATATTATTGTGTCATCAAATTAATCATTTCACAAGATAAATGATTAATAGATGACATGTCCAAATTTAAATACCCAATGGGTATTTAACTACTTGCTAACTTGCATGGTTATTTTTTATTTTGTAATTTGATAGAGCTTAGTGGGAGATTTCCAAAAAGGTGACATATGAAGGGTATACGACGATTGAAACTTAGGTACCGAAAATGGGTTTTGTAATTAACCTAACTGGCGCCACCGACCCCGGGACTTACAGTGGCCAAAAATACGATTTTCGTGAACTAAATTATTTGATGTGCCACTTTCATAGGAAGTTTCACGCTGATTCCGAATACACCCCATGTTCCTATACCTAAAATAGCTGATGAGCAACCCATACATTTAAAAAAACCTAGGAAATTCACTTTTTTTCACCATTGGAACCGCCCAAAATTGTTTTCGTATAAGTGAAAAGTTGAAGTCCTCTCCTCTACGTCGAATGAGACCAACGCCAGCTCACCATCAATGATTGTTTGGCTGGACGTCCAGTGGACGCGAATTCACGCGAAGAGGCGAACAGGCGAAAAGAGGCGAATTCGCGCGAACGGTTCGCCTATAAACAAACACTGCCAACCGCATGGGACTCCGTCCATTCCAAGCGCCACCTTCGCGCGGAGTCAGGCAAAAACGGGCGAATGCGAAGGGAATCAAACCAGTTTGTTTCCCAACGCGCGAAAAGGGGAACTGGCGGCGATGGATGTAGATAAATTGATTGTTATTAGATAAGTTGATCAATGCAAATGGATGTTTGTTGTTGCAAATGATTGTTGTTTGTTTGTTATAGCAATGCAAATTTTTGAAAATGTTCTTTATGGGAATCCGTTTCAGACCATTCTAAAAAACGATTCCTGAAATTTAAAACTTTCTCACATTTATGTATATATATAATATATTTATATATATGTGTCACTCCATACGATATCTGACAAATTTGCCGATTGCCTGTCGTTTTCTACAGCGCATAGCACACGTACGATTTCGTTCGGACGACCATGGTGAGACTGGTTGCTTATCTATCTAGATTCTAGATGATCGCAATACCTAAGTCCCTCTCAGTTGACAAAAGGAGTTGAGACTGATGGCGATAGAGCACGTCTAGTTATCGCGCATCCAGTGAACTGCTAACCAGGTTGTAGTCAGATTAATTGATTAGGCAGCTAATTATAACTATAGGCGCAGGTAGGTTTTTATAAGAGTAATTTCACGGGAAAAATTCTTGACACATTGCCAATTTCCTTTCATACCGACCCGACAGTGTAGTAGATACCGAGTTCTTTCAGCGAATATTGTTGCCGATGAAAAAGATCTGTCAACAAGTGTTTCACGCACTTTATGTAAAAAAAAAAAAAAAAAATCCTAAGAATTTCCAATCAGTACCTCGAAAATTCCCGGAAATCCAAAGTAACCCCAAAAACAATCACCAGAAATATGATTAATATCAGCAACACATCAACCACCATCACATCCATTTCACATATATTATTTCCCCCTAAAACTCCTACAAGTAGGATCTTGTAGGATTAGGTAATCGCCGAAAAAGCAAATTATTCGCATGGAACATGCTTTTAAATGCGGGAGGTTCTCCTCAATCCTGTAGATAAATTAAAACTACTATAATTGTGTAATGAAAATGAAGCTATTGCAATGGCTTCAAAATTTTTGTAATGCAATTTTTTGAAATTTTCTTCATGGGAATCCGTTTCAGACCATTCCAATACGATTCCTAAATTTTAACATTGTTCATATACCTATGTATGTACCTATGTAGGTACGTATGTAAAAATGTATACATCATTCCAGACGATTATCTGACCCTGGAATCTATCAATAATATAAAAAGAAACTATGAATTCGTTGGCCAAAATTTTTGGAGTACTCCAAGGGGTAAAATTCTGAAAAATAAGGGTCAAAAAACGTGTTTTTTGAGGTTTTTGTTGTAAATTACCAACTTAATCAAGGAACTTATTGTATATTCGGAATCAGCGCAAAATTTACTATAAGAATCACCCACAAAATCGGTCAAAATGATTCTATGAAAATTATCTCTCCAACTCATGTGCTGGAACTTTACGCGTATATATTATTCTCTCCCAAAAACATTATACTCGTACTTGTGTAAAGAGCTTGTTCGAAATTCGTAAAAGGGTACAACAGTGGCGGATAATCTCACTATGGCCTTCCGTCCAAAAATGTTTCATGTACCTACCTGTGTAGTCCTGTTTCCTGGAAATTTCCTGAAAATCCTGCAAATTTCAGAGCAGGCAACTATTTCGTGAAAACCATTTCGATATTTTTGTCGACCTTGGGAATTTTTCCTGGACGCCTGAGGCGTGACAAGAACGGGTGGCTCGAGGAACGCATACCTCCCTCTCAATGGCAGCGAATTTGGCGGTCATTGAACCTTTCCAAGTAGGTAAAGCATTCTTGAAAACAATAAAATATCAATGATCTGCTAAACTACGGTGAGCAGTAAGTGACATTAAGTATTTTGACGTGGATATGTCTTTAGCTTGGGGTTTTTGAAAACATGGGTGTGACGTTTTTTTCAGCCCGGAAAAGTGTAACGGAAGTTTTATTATTAGTTTTTAATTACAACCAATCCGTAACTAAGTGTATGTTATTCCTACAGTTTTCACTCCACGAAAATCGTTCACCACTCGTTGGAATCGGCTGATTTTATAGAAAGTTTTACTGTTACCTAGACATATCCCTGATCTATTGTTTTTCCCATCAAGGGAGCAAATTACTTTATCATGGAATTTCCCATTTTTCTGTGCAAATGTTTGATCGATTTTGATGCGGTATTGATGCGGATTCTTCTGGTTTTTCGATTACCCAGGAGGATCAGCTATGTATAATTCCAATTTCAAAATTTTAAATTTCTTTTTTTTTAATTTTGCTCATGGCTACACATTGCATCATCCCTTGAGTGGAGAGGGGATCACCGACAGCGCGACTTGAAAATACTGTGATGTGTGGTCAAAGCCACGAAGGTGGTGACCCATCCAAATACTAACCACGCCGCTGATAGCCTAACTTCGGTGACCTTTCTGAGTGTTTGGTAACAGTACTGACCATCAATAACGAACTATGAAAGACCCTGGGCAACAATTAGGAATGGACAAATCAACCGTTTGTTAATTAAATTAAGTATTAAAATCAACATAATATCTCGTATGTACTTGACGATAAAACCAATATTGTCATAAGTGAAGCTATAGGTACAATCAGAACTAGGTATGATGGTGTAAAATTACTTTCACGGACAGGAGGGACGGTTGGTTTTTAGGGTGGAATATTTAGCCTCCTTGTTTACCGGTGTCTTCGGAAAATGACCAACATGCCCTCGATTAAATATTGGAGCTGTCAATCCGCCGCTCGGAAATACGTAAACTGTTTCCACCCGAAACTTTTTGAGCTCGAAAATTCACCTGTTATCGTTCCGATTAACAGTTAATCACCGTCCAGCGAAAATACGAGGGAAGGTTGGAAGAGGTAGTTTCATAATGAGTTAGCAAATAGACGTTAATGACCTGAGCGAAACGGAAATTATTTTTGTATTGGGCTCGTTCAACCGTCACTGAAGAACAAGTACAAATAAAATCACCGAAGATGAAGGACGTGTTTTACGTTCAGTGTGGGAGAAGCCATATGGCATCATTCAAAGCAACCACCCAAGTTCTGTTCAATGGCGACGCCCGTTTCAATTCAACACTAATAATCTGGTTGGAAGCTATTGCGACGGTTTCAAAATTTTAGTGATGCAAATTTTGAAAATTTTCTTCATGGAAACCCTTTTCAGACCATTCTAGCGAATGAAATAGCTCATAAGGACTAGTTTTTATCCAAAAATCTTGACGTTTTCTGGATCAAATTGAAGAGATAATATCCTGATCTCCCTGGAGAGGTATTAATATTGCTGATTTCATTTGTAACTTCATTTGGTACTAATTGTGGAAGCTCAGATTTTCTTCAATAGACAATTTGAAAACCAAGCATATAATAGGCTGGATCTCAAACCTACGACTTGATTGTCTGTGTCACAAATACGGAGCCGCTGATTGTAAAAACTGGTGTAAACACACAAGCTCCAGGGTCCACATTGAACTTTTCAAGGGGAGATTTGTTTCTACGTATTTCTCATTAATTTTTTTATTTTATTTTTTTATTCACCTACATATTTTTTTAATGTTTTGCTTTTACAATTTTAATCAGTTTCTGGATATTTATATGAGTACTTATTATTCCCAACGGCTGTGTCATTATGTTCAATCCATTCTCACCATGACAGTTACTTTTCCTGTAGCGATTTTTCGAAGAAAATGAAGCTATTACAATGGCTTCAAATTGTTAGTAATGTACATTTTTGAAATCTTCATGGAAATTCGTTTGACCATTCTAAAACTATTCCTGAAATTGAATAAGCATATAATAAGTCTAATTATATTATTTTCATATCTTTAATATGTCATTCCAGACGATATCTCAACCTAGTTAGGTAAATAATATTCTGAAAAATCAAACAAAGTTCATTCATACAGCATGAGTTGATGAGCGAGTTTTCAAAGAATAATTTTAACCGATTTGCTGGGCGATTTTCATAGGAAATTTCAAGCTGATTCCGAATATACAATTTATGTTCCTATGTTTAAGATGGTGAATTACACACAAAAAAAACCCAAAAACACGTTTTTGGCGATTTTTGACTCTAAATTTTCAAAATTTTACCCCTTGGAGTACTCCAAAAGTTCTGGCCAACGAACTCATCCTTACTTTTGATATTATTGACATTTTAATTTTTTTTTTTTAATCTCGATTCCAGGGTCAGATATTGTCTGGAGTGACACATACCTAATAATATTATCATTTCCTATGTTCCTATGTTTAAGATGGTAATTTACACGAGAAACTTCAAAGAACAAGTTTCTTGACCCTTATTTTTCATAATTTGACCACTCGTAGTACTCCAAAAAAGAAAATTATATATATTATAAAGGGTTAAATACCAGGAATCGTTTCAGAATGGTGTGAAACGGATTTTCATGAATAATATTTTCAAAAATTGGCATCACTAAAATTTTGAAGCCATTGCAATAGTTTCATTTTCTTCGAAAATTCGCTTAAATAAAATAAAAAACAAAAATTGCAATAATATCAAAAGAAAGGATGAGTTCGTTGGCCAGAACTTTAAGAGGACTCTGAGGAGTCAAACATTGAAAAATAAGGGTAAAACCAAGTGTTGTTGGCGTTATTGGTGTAAATTGCCATTCTAAACATAGGAACATATTTATGGTATATTCGGAATCAGCGCGAGATTTCCAATAAGAATAAGAAGGAAATGCATTTTTTTTATTTCGCTCATAAACTCATGCTGTATGACTGGCACTTTGAAACCAGTTTTCCTCTTCTTCAATAATTTTTGTTGCTTTTAAATGACTATTTTTGAGACCACCCATGTTGAGAACCACTGCTCTACAGAAACAACTTACAAGAAGAAACCTCTTGGAAACAGCTCACGACAATCTTCATCACTAGGAAAATACTTTCAGCGTGCAACATTACGGAAATGGTCTTTCACGGGTGAGGAAAGTAGTGTGAAACGCACCAGATGTTTCATTTTCGGCGTTTAAAAACGATACTTTCCGAGTGACATCGGAGGGTGACGAACGGAAGGTGAGCGAGTGGTCTCCCCTTGAACACCTGTTGATACCGCCCCTCCGCCTCCACCACGCCCCTCTGCCACCCCCGAGAGATATATAGGGGGCGGCACGGAGGCGGCGACCCTCATAATCCTTCGGGAGAATTTCGCGGAACCTGTCCAACAGAGTACACGACCGCACCGAGCCCGTTTCGCCCAACCTTTTACCTAGTCACAGACAAGAAAGGTAGGCTCTCCAAAATCAAAATATACCTCAAAAGTTACTCATAAATATAAAGTAAATACGTCGTAAATAATGGAACCTGGTAAATTACCAACACTCAAGACACTGAACTCAAATGTTGCAATTATCCAGATTTTTCACTTTTAGTGAATTTTCGAAGAAAATTATGCTATTGCAATAGCTTCAAAATTTTAGTAATGCAAATTTTTGACATTTTTCTTCATGGGAATCCGTTCCTGACCATTCTAAAACGGTTCCTGAATTTTAATATTTTTCATATGTATATTATGTGATAGGTATGTATGTACATGAGTATGTATATGTCATTCCAGACGATAACTGACCCTGGAATATCAGTATCACAGTTCTATTACGGTTTATGAATGTCACAATATCTGAGATATAGTAAGCTTTAAGGAAGTACGAAATCCTAATGGCAAGATCAAAACTTCAGAATGAAAACGTGTCACAATACTTGCTTGTTCACACAAAAAGCTATTTTACTTGAAAAGGTGTATCAAGTAAAAGCATGACATCAGTTACTGTCTCTGAACATTCGGTAATTTTAATAATAGTAATAAAAATACAATAATAATAATAATAATAAAATAAATTGAATTAATAATAATAATCATATGTGGAATACGGCAACCAAAAAGACAACCTAATATTAAGTACCTAAATCCGAGATGAGAACCGTGTTTTCAGGTCATTTACGAATTTTTGAAACCCCAATCTTTTGAAAAGTTATTGGCTTAACGGAAACCTATGCACCTAATTTCAGCTCTCCAAGTACTTTGGATACGGAGTTACGAGTTCTGTTACACCATTTTCGCGGGTGCTGACTTGACGAGGAAGAATTTCAGAAAATAATCCAATTTCACAGTGGAAAAGTGTATAACTTCAGAAGACGATTGGAATTTTTCTAAAATGGACTTTAAAGGGGTGGCGAGGGGGGGGGGGGGAGAAATTATCCTACCTGTCAAACATTTGGCAATCTGAATACTTAGATAATATATTTTAACTTAAAAAAATATGAGTTACATAAAAAATAGTTGTAATGAAATCAAATCGACACACACTTTTGCATGTATGTTCATCATACTCATTTTGTTCCCAACATCAAGAAAGTAGTGTAGTTATCAATAATACTCAGGAAGATATTTTCTTACTCCCATGACAAGATTCATCCAGCTGCTATTAATCAAACTCAAAACATCAATTTGTGGTCAACCCAACAACAAACATTTGTGGTCAACCCATGGAAATCTAGAAATTCAATGCCAATCACAGGGGTTTTAAAAATTAATTTGGGTAAAAATTAACCCAGTTCATTCACCACTTTATCGTTCATTTAAAATTAACAACTCATGGCACCCACAGAAAGCATATTTCTGTGAAGCAGACGTATACCCACGAAAAATTCGACTTAAATTTTGAAAAATATTTAGGTAGGCGTGCTTTTTGTTACATTGCCGAAAAACCTCAGGATTTTGTAGCACTAAAACGAGCTGAATCACCCCTGTTTAGAATAAAAAGTGCATATTGGTCCAGTTCTCCAATTGGACCAATTTGCCCAAGGCCCCAATTTTCATGGATGACCAAAGTACAACTTATCTTATTTTGTATTTATTTATTTATTGATCACGGGCAGATCCCAATTACATAGTTAATTTATACATAGGAATGTGTATAATAGCAAAGAAACGGTCGACTTCCACGATTTCCATCCGATTTTGATGAAATTTTCAGGGATTACGCGGTTTAGGCCCTAGATGGTCCCCTATGAAATTCATTACCAGCACCAGTAGCCCGTGAAATCGTCGAAACACCAATGTCTCGCTACCTAATGGTCCGAGGAAGCTATGTGCCACACCCAACTTGGCAAAAGTGTGTTGAAATTTTGATTTTGGAGGTAAAAAATGCTTCACCTCCCAAAAGTGAAAACAATGCTTCCGCTACCTTGGTAGACTCGGAAGCAAGAGTAAAAAAGAGTATTACATAACGCGTTACTACGTAACTTCTTTTTTTTTTTTTAATGTCCAATTTGGTTCGGAAAATGTCCAATTCGATTTTGAAAATGTCATATTTGATTTGGAAAATGCCCAATTAGGTTTGGAAATTCTATAGAAAGGTATGAAAGCGAAAACCGATAACCGAAAAAAATTAGATAGGTCATGATTACCCTTAAGTGCTTTTCAGATGGGTATACTGAAATTCAATGAGAAATTCATGTAAGTTCTCTCAATTTGGATTCTGCTCATATATATATGATGTCTGATCAGAAATATGACGGAGGTGCCCTGTAGAGTGTAGAACCTGCAAGCAGACATGAACAGGTGCTGATAATCAATATCTACGAATCCAATGAAACTCAGAGATGAATGCGACCCCCTCGTTTTGAAGATCCGCTGATCCGATCCTGTTCACCGGTGTAGTTATAGCTTCCCTCATAACACCGCTGATGACGTGAGGCATTTATGGTGACGAGCCAGTTTATGCTAAGCTCCTCCAAGTACCGCTTTTTCATCTAGATTTGATGGCAGAGCACCAGCCTGGAGGGTCTACTTGAAATCCAGGTTTGCTGTTATTAACACCCGAGTTGGATTGAGCTTGTAGTATGAACGTAATGAAATTTTCGTTTTAGCGAATTTTCGAAGAAAATGATGCTATTGCGGTGGCTTCAAAATTTTTGTAATGCAAGTTTTTGACAATTTTCTTCATGGAAAACCGTTTCAGACCATTCTAAAACGATTCCTGAAAATTAACACTTCTTTATATGTGTATATATATTTATATATGTGTCATTCCAGACGATATCTTCCCAAGGGATCGAGATAAAAAATCCAAAAAAAAATTAAAATGTCAATAATATCAGAAGAAAGGTCAAGTTCGTAGGCAGAATTGTTGGAGTACTCCGAAAGGTCAAATTTTAAAAATTTAGTTTCAAAAATCGCTAAAAAAAAAAAAAAAAAAAAAAAAAAAAAAAAAAAAAGGTTTTTTGGTGTTTTTGGTGTTTTTGGTGAGGTTTCCTATAAGAATCACCCAAATAATCGGTTAAAATTATTCATTGAAAATTCGCTCACCAACTCATGCTGCAGGAATGGAACTTTTATTTCACTCAGTTGTGATCACCTATTCTTGAGATTTCGAGCAATATCCAGCTATGAACGAACTTTCACCAGTACCCCTGGGTTTTTTTATATATTGATTTATTCATTATTATGCGAGCTATAGCCCAGTTTATAGAATTGATATAAAGATAAAATATTATATTGAGATGATGGGTTGGGTTGACTATTTCCCTTCCAGGAAAGTATATTTTTGGAGTCTTCATTTATTTAGGTAGGTAGGTACATGTTTCAGTGGTCTCTGCCACTTTCTTCAGCCTGTCAAATTTCATTGAAGATGGGGCTCATCCCATTCTCTTCAAAATTGTTCATGATGTAGCATGTACCTACCTGCCTACCTACCTAAATTAATGAAGACTCCAAAATTAAAATATTATAATATCAACAATAAGAATGTAGATGGCAGTGGTTTATAATACGAAAAAAGGCACAGTAATGAAAAGAAAATTAGCATTCTTAAATATGATAGAAAAAAATAAGAAATCTTCAAGTATTACCCTTATAGGTATTACCAGCAATTCGGATTTCCTGTAAATTAACATTGCTTAATACGATAGGGTCTGCGCAAGGGTAGGAAATTTCCAATTATCTCGACCACAAAATATTTTCAGCTCGAAATTCCGCCAAGATTGGCTACAAAATGAGTAGGAAGTACTGTAACGTAGAAAATTCTAGGCGCTGAGGGTCCCCCAGATGGACTCGGCGATGGATGACGTACATCTTCCAAATACGAGACCCGTCTTCGCTCATCAGATACCCTTATGTTGCATTTTTGGAAAGCCCTCACTGGGTTTATTCAATTGAAAAAGTAAGAAAAAAACCATGCTGAGCCAAAACCCGTATTAATCTTGTGCTCATATTGAACGTGTAACTGGACTGCCCTGGATAGGCCAAATTTTCAAATTTGTTTCTAGTGACATGATCCTAACATCATGTAGAATTCCAAGGACAACTATTTCCATAACGTACCTTTCACCTTCATTCGTCTACACTAACGTCTAACTCCAAGCATATCCATTACATAACCTATATGGTGTATTTTAGTATTCAATCAGTTCCCTTCTGAATCACCTCATTCTGTTTGCAGCATGGTAGTATATGGATGACGCTCCACCATTTATTTTGTTCATTCTGTCTTTTGGTTTAGATTTTTTTCAAGTGCCAATAATGAGTCCTTGGAATCGAGCAATAAGGAAGAGCTTGTTTAGATCCTTGTTTAGACCCTTTAGATCTTTGTTTCATACGTAGGTTACTATATAATAACAACATTGTAGAGTAGATATTATATAATATCTACACTACAGTGTAGGTTCTTTCAATTTTTGGGTCTAATTTGTAGGTACTGGAAGTCAAAACACGTTGACGAATCACTGGGTGCTCCTTCATAACTGGTCAGTTATTGTATTTAGGAAATTTGTTGGTAATCATCCCAATCATTGCCCCAAAAAGTTCGTTTATCTAAAAACGCGGTTCCTGTTCATTCACCATTAAAATTAAACTATGCACCGTGTTGATCCACCCTACCATTGGTCATTGCGATTCGCTAGGTGTCCCCGGTGTGGGGATGTTGAACCTTGATGGAAGTAGGAATAGAAGCAATCTAGATTAACATTCTAGATCTATTTATTGCATTTTCTCAACTTCTCTGAAAGTTGAGGATCCCAAGGTGCTGGGGACATGACGAGGTACATGTGGAGGTATGACGAATTGAACGCATAGGTTCGATTTTAGGCATAGATTATTGAACTGATTCACACCAAATGATGAAAAATCATAGCGACTGTAATTCTCAAAATGTTGGAAAAATAATTTGTTCATTACCTTTATCACTAGTAAAGTAAGTAAGTAAAGTAAACAACCATTTCAGGCTAGATTTTCGTTCGCCGGCTTTCACCTGTCCTCCAAAGGGGGGATCAGAATTTGCTCTGATGATTTCGCTATTGGCTATCATTGGCTCACCCCCTTGAGTGGAGAGGGGAGTTATCTTTGTCACTATCTGAGATACCTTGCTGGGATCAAAGAAGGTCACTTTTCGTAGATTCATCCCTGCATTGACGTTAGGTATTTCTTCCCGACTATATAGTAATTTATTACTCTGATATGAAATCTGTCCTTTATCTCCATTATACTTGAAAAAACTCGACTACAAATGACGGTTGATTATTGAAAGGTCAAACGAATGTCAATGTCGTCTTCAACACAGGCCGAAACTGTGAATATTCATGTGCTCAGGGTTGCTCGATCTTTCGGCTCCAAATCAAGCAATTCATACTTTTTTGCACTGTCAACATTCAATTGGAATATTCATATTCACCTACACTCATTTTCCTAACCTTTCTTCCTTAAGTCTCTATCCAGCATTCTATTTCACTAAACAGGATAGAATAATTTATTCTATATTATACTATTGCTATAAATTAATATTATTGATTCTATACTAGGTATTATTGATAAAATTCTGAGACATCTGCTGGAACTAATTGATTGTCGAGTTAACAGTAATAAAAACTGCAAATTTAGACCCATTATATTATTATTCGGAAATTCGCCTAAACTGGATTCGATTTGAAGTGATTTATGATCACATTGAATCGACTGATGTTTGAATAGAGATTAATTTTCCTGAGTTCCATCAGTCAAAATCGACTTGGGAATCACAATCATTTATTGCGTATTTCTGAGTACTTCCCGCAAGCAAAATTATGTTCCATATTTTTCTATCTCCTTATTAATCACAAAATATTTTAATGATTTGAAGACTCATTAAAAACAACAGCCGATTGTTCTAGACCAACTGCTTACATCTGATAATATAATCGGTTTCTACGTTTGAACGTTGAAAATCAAAATATGAAATTCTACAGGAATTGAAAAAAAAGCGTCAAATTATTACACAGCGGTTTATTATTTTCTATAAGTATAGATCCTATTTGTATATTATAAGTACCTACCGTAATTATAACGCGAGGTTCACAATTCGACGAGTGGGTAGGTATAAATACCTGAAATTATTATTATCCGAGGGTTGTAGTAGGTCTTTCATAAGGTCATTGAGCAACTAAGGACGCTTATAAAAGTAAACAAGAAACTTAACTCGGTGAAATCGGAATTACTCTTCCAAGCGGAAAGGGCACATGGCTTCCTCGCGTCCTAGGAAATTGTGTAAGTTCAGAACTCTTGATCATGTTGATGTTTCTCAGTTTAGACAAATCGACGGTGAAGTGGTGAACCCTCGTATCTCCAAAATCGCTGCATAGAAGAAGGAGATCATCTCTTATGCTATAAGTGAAAACTCTTCTTCACTTTCCGGGCACTTTGAAATTTTTCCCGGCCGAGCGAGCGCTAATATCGCTAGCGTTCAAGTAGGTAGGTAGGTATACATTAAAAAAACTCATACTGGTCAAAAGTGGGGATACGAGGATTCACCACTTCACCGTCGAAATGTCAACGTAATCATGAACGAAATTTACGTTAGCGCACGCGTAGAGCATACCGTTGATTCAATCATTACGCAATTCATATATGCGCTCTAGGGCCCCTACCCGCACGATCCCCGAAAATTTGAACAAAATCGGATTGGAACTCTGGAATATATGGCTGTAACAATGAAATGAGGACAGATAGACCGACAGACATGGAATCAAGTTTGTCCAGAAAGCTCTGAAACGTAAAATGCGATTGGAAATTTCAATTTTGGAGAACAACCATTTTTTCGATTTTCAAAGTGCAAATAAAGCTTCCGTTACCTTCGGTTGCATTTGATCAGCTAATCTTTGAACGCAAAATCGGCCTTATCGGAGGATTTGCGATTCGCACTTGTGTTTTTGCTATTTTTTTCGTTGAGCCCTTAAGTCCTTACAGGGAGCGTACGGTTAGTCCTAAAATTCTCCGCGAGGTCTCATTCGACGCTAAAAAATGTATTCTATTTGAAATCGACCTTAGTATTTGAAGTTTTCAAGCTAGGGCGTTTTGAGAATTTAATCCCCTACTTTCTACACCTTAGAGCAGACTGGCAGTATCGCCAAGAATCGGGGCACAAATTGACCCCAAATGTGGAGGGTTTACCAAATATCATCCATTTTGGTCATTGGCAAGTAAGCATAGTGCCACGGACGGGCAGAGTCATTTTTATTCGATTTTTGGATTCTACCTATCTTGAAACGTAAAACTACAAATTTTGAGGGAGGTAAAAACAATTTCGTGCTCGATTCCAAAGGTTCATTACTGAAAATAATAAACCGAAAATGCATTTCCCCAAACTTCCGAAGCGTAAGTAACTATGATAATTAAAGCGTAAACAAGAATGATAAACAGTCCTCTTTCAAATAAATTGAGTTTAGATATTCAATAATTCGAAAAAAAAAGATTATGTCATATTCCAAATAAAGGGATGTATACATGTAATAAAGAAGAAGCCCATTTGGAGTAACTTAGAACGCGAGAATGTTTGCCAGAAAACTTTCATAGTTACTTATACTAACCTACTATGAAATACACCATCACAAAATACGATGTTCTAAACACAAAGTTTTAACGTTTCGTCCTCATTAATAAAATTAATTCTGATCTGACCCACAGAAATAGTTCTGGTATCGTCGAGTTCGTAACATAAATTTATTTTTGCCAGATCCCACTATTTGACGTGAGAAGTTGTGAAATTGTTCCAAGAATCCCTAGCTACGAACGTGTTCATATAAGCTACAAGTTGGCTAGGACTATTTGGAACTTTGCCATTTTCTCTAGGTATAGCTCGATAGAATACCTACCTACTGTACCTAACAGATTTATCAGGAGATTCGACTCTAGTTCGTGAATAGAATAACTTCTCTCTCCGTGATAAGTAATGAAACCGGACAAGGAGGGATGGAGTTCCGTTGACGGTTGACCTATAACGTTGGGATGCTTCGTTGACTGATCGAATCGTTTGAACCGACTCAACGGCCGTGCTCAGCTGTGACCCACTAGGATTGTAGTCCTTGTAGAACTACCCAAATCAACCCGAAATCTAGAATATACCCAAATTGAAGCATTGCTCCTTCTGCAACAAAAAAAATCCAAAGACCCAGCACTATGCGCGGGAGACGTGGAAAGTCGATAGAAAATAGAAACTCCAACATTACAAAGTACAAATTGTATTTTTAAGACGAAAATAAAGAAACATATATTAAGACGTATTTTTATGACGAAATTGAAGAAAAATAAAAAACATATTTATACTTTTTACACCTCACATTTATGTACAGTAGAACCTAGAATAAATTCCTAACGCAACTTTTTTGATACCTTCATACTTCTAACCTCGCTTATCGTAGCCTGTCGACTACAAAAAAAATTCTCACGTCAAAATTGGATGTGCTGCGATCTGGCGAATATAACTTTTGTGACATTTTTTTAGGTTTTTAATACGAGGAAGCTGTATATTTATGTGCACATGCACCCGTTTAGTGCAGACGTTTTATTCAACGATAACAATATTGTCATCTCATTCTGTTAGCACGACATTTACAGAGATTTTCAAGTCATGCGGAGCTTCTCATGAATTTCAAATCCACGTATCCTACATAAGTGATCGTTTTCTGAATGCATCGCACATATACCGCTTTAGAATTCAGCTGCCTTCTTTTCTAGTCTTTATAAACGGTATCCTTACCCCACTTCGTCGGTAAAACACATTTGATAATACTAGTGGGTCGGTATAATATATAAAATTTGAGAAATAGAAAGTAGGTATGTTGTTCTGAAGGTGCCTGCCAGTTGACTTCAGGGTGATAAAACAATGATAGGACACCTCACCCCAAAAGACGGACGTATTTACCCGTGAGTAGTTTGCGATGGACAGTTGATTCTATATAGGAGGGAGAGAGAAGTCTCCCACAATTAGCCTGAGACTTTTTTATTATTTTGCATAAAAACCTCATGGAAATCAGTGCAGTGGTTTGAGCGTGATTGCGTCACAAACAGACAAACACACACTAGACAATCTTTATGTTTAACTGTTAACGAGTACATTCCCAAACGGCTGCATCAGCCTCGTAGAGGTTTTTCAAAAAATTATAGGAAAGTTCCAGACTATAGGCTATAATAGATGACTTCAAGTATAGCCTCTTCTTCGTCGTGAATATCGGCATTTCTTTTAGTATATAACATCCATTGAGTAAACCCGTTCGTAAATCGTGAAAGTTCGTTTGAAAAAACAAACCCCCTTAGAATCTGATCCATTTATTATGTGCTCTCTTTTGTGGACATCCAATTTTTGACCAAGTGACGTTTATATTCTGCACGAGCTACAGACCGAGAATTCAATCGCTTTCCTCTTTCAATTCGCTGAGAATGCTCTTCCGTTTTTGTCAATCGTATAGAATAGGAATCTTCCGGCGTGAGATTTTCCTTCTTTCCTTGGGTATGAAACTGCCGTGAAAAACAACACAAACTATTACACAACGGGTTATTATTTTCTTTATAGATACATACCAACTCATCTGCATAGATTACTGATGTTGGTATATTTCACAATCGTGTTTCGGATTAAAATTTAATTGAAAACAAATCAGATTTCATTGGAGTATGAGTCACATGGGTGGCAGGTTGGCGCATGCCTTGTACCTAAAATTGATAAAGGATTATCTAGAGATAACACATCGGACCACAACTAACCTCTTGATTACGATATAGCCCCTAATTACGAGTAGGTACTACTGCATTCCAAAAAAACTCGAATTAATTTCAATTTTAATCCTTTTAATTAATTTTGATCCTTAGGTCCTACAATTTTTATATGATTTCATTATTTGACCTTACGGTTCCGAAGAATCAGTAGCAGGTACCTACCTGCTGTAGTACCAAAGCCTGAAGAACATCAGACAATTTTAGACCACCTAAGAGGTTATTCTGTAGACACAAAGGTTAGTCTGAAGGTAAAATGTTAGGGAGCGAATTTAATATAATAATATGACGTGAACGTGATTTAACGTGAGCTCGTTGCATCCTAGTGATTGATTTTTTTAGTACCTACTTCGATTAACGTTGTTTTCCCAGTAAAAATCGAAGGTTCTAGGAAGTGGCATAAATCCTCAGGCGATATCAATAAGGCTCGAGATTAATGTTGATAGTATTTTGATCCTAAGACAACCCGAGTAATCCCGGCATAATGGTTTCACGGTGGTTAACAGTACTGATGATTTCTACATTATGGTTATTGATGAATTTTATATCGATGAATAATGGTGATTACGTGGAATGGCAAGACGTGAAGGTACATCATGGCCGCAGAGCAGAACGGTAAATTGTTATTGATGTTGTTAAAAAATTGTTGAAAGATCATGGCACTTCGAGGGGTTCGAACCTTATTGACAGCGGAATCTGAAGGATTCCGCAATGTCCCACCATTTAACCACCTCGGTCATCGAATATCGATTATTGGTCTCTCCTTCTATTGAGGGATCAAGCTTTCATTCACAACCACAGAGTACCTACCCTAAGTAGGTAACTCACTGAAAATTTCACACACCGTATTTTCATCGCAAAAGATAATTATAGGCTAGGCTGTCTATACCTTTACTCTCAAATTAGGACCGGAAGCAACCCAAAATGTCCTCAAAAATGCCTAAATCCCGGCTTTCAAACATTTTACAGGAGCTCTCACAATAACTTTTACTTGTGGGTTGTAATTTACTGTGAGTTGTTCCCTTCTTGTGAGTTGCTCCCTTATTAAGCCTAAGTTGAAAAAAAAGGATAACCTCCCCTTCCCCCATCCATTTTAGCGTTGATATTCAATAATAATAATCAATTAATTTCAATTCAGCATTTTTATTACTACTCGAACCAGAAGAGCCTTCAACTATTGAAATTTCAAATCCCAAATTTGAAATTTATATTGAAATTTAAAATTTGTGAAATTTCTTGTTTAGATAGTTCATTTCCCAAAAAAGGAGATTTACGGAAACAGAAAAAAGGTACCTAAAATTGGTAAATTATTGGCTGAGGAATGTTTGAAAAACTATGCAACAACCCTTCTGTACTACCTTTGAACTACGACCTCATAGAGATGTAAGAAATTATTATGTAAGTTGATCAAGAGCGTAGCTCGTTATGGCAATCCATCTTGTTCAATAATATTGATTTAAACGGGGAACAGAGAATTCCATGCGAGACGACTTTCTATTGCTTCCTCATTGGGTGTGGAGATGTTGAAAAAGTACTTCTTGTTACGACAATGTTCTCTGAATAGGTACTACTCCTCGTAATCAACCAGAACAAATCATGACGTCAACGAATGTTAGGTAACCGATTAACCTCCTTGTTAGGATGTTATTACGATGATGCATACCTACCAGAGAGAAGAGATATTTCTCAACTTACTAATGACAACGTGAGCAAACTCATGGTGAGCAAACTCATCAGCTTTTGAGGGATGCTGTTCTAATCTGAGTCAACACTTCCCTCGCAATTTTAAAGTCTTACCATTATTTTGCAAAAATCTTCATTGAGATTGGTCCAGGGGTTCAGATGTAGAAGATGTATGTACGTATGTAGTACATATGTACATGTACATATGTACATAGTACGTATGTAGTACATACGTACATACTATGTACGTCTCACAATTGACGAAATTTTCAAGAAGTCGATCCATCCAAGAGACGACTATCGGAAAGTCAGTAGGTCGAATTCTCTCTTTCGACCTAAGGTTGACGAAGATTTGTGCTCATTGGGTCCCTCGAGTACTGAGAGTGGAACAAAAAACAGAATCGTGTCGCTTCTGCCGAAAAATTCTTCGAAATTGTTAATGTTGAGGGGGATCGCATATTCGGCCGTATCGTGACGGTTTATGAAACGTGGATTCATCACTTGAACACCCAAAAGGCCCAGAGCTTGGTATGGAAGAGGGCGGAAGAGCCTGCACCCAAAAAAAACCAAGGTGGTCCACTCAGCTGGAAAGATCATGGCAAGAGTTTTTTGGTACTCTGAGGGGATTTTGCTGGTTGGTTACCTCGAACATCAAACCACCATCAATGCTGCTAAGTATTGTGAGGTTTTGCAACGTCTTCAGGCGGCTATCAAGCGCAAAAGGCCCAAGGCGCAAGGATGTCGAATGGTGTGCTGTTGATGGACGACAACGCACAACCCCATTCCGCCAGACAGACCCAGAAACTCCTGCAGAGCTTCAACTCGGACATTTTCCCCCACCCTCCCTACTCCCCAGATCTGGCACCATCAGATTACCACCTTTTTCCGAGCCTGAAGGGCTTCCTGGGCGGCTAAAGCTTCAGGAACTACGAAGAGCTCAAGACCGCCGTGGCCAAATATTTTCGGGAGGTGGGCACGCCGCACTATGAACATGGTTTACGAAAATTGGTGCCACGTTTCCAAACATGCATCAATCGGAATGGCGATTATGTAGAAAAATAGATATTTAAATTGTATTTCTAACTAAAAAAATTGCAAAGCTCTAAAGTTGGTCCTGCTATTTTTCCCAGCCCGGGGGACCTTTATTTTGACAATACAGGGTGATTCAGGACGGAAGCGAAAAAAAAAA
>JAEMON010000006.1:14451192-14463321 GCA_030264115.1 Lygus lineolaris | reverse complement strand
AAAAAAAAAAAAAAAAAAAAAAAAAAAAAAAAAAAAAAATATCTCGTGTTTTCATACCACGTGTTTTCCAACATATTTATGTAGTACTCAATGTTGATTTTGCATCCAAAAGGTACTACTTTACGAAGAATAGGTGGGATCAGGTGTCGGGTCACTGATTTCTCCTGTCAATTTTTGTGGATAATGCATATTTTTGGAATAATACCTATACAAACTATCATTAATTTGTTGACATAAATTATCTGTTAATATTAGTGTTTTATTATTCATACTCCTCAAATACAACTTCCTTCTTGTGACATGAAATATTTGTAAAAGTAGGCCTTCAGATATTGGATGGCTGAAAACTAAACAGAAATCAAAATACGGCATTCCATTCCTCCCTTCTTTCGGTCGCCCCCGAAGACAGTAGAGAACCTCATCTCGAGCTTACGGAAATTTCTCGTTAACGAAGTTGCCAACTGTAAAAGCTGGTTGCGTTCATTCCATTCGTGAGTGTTTTGAACTTCGATTCTTGAGATTTTACACATCCACAAAACTTCTGCCGAAATAACTTTTTTTTTGTAATAACTGGGCGGCCCCCTAAAATATATCATTGCAAACGTTCAATAGATGTATAGATAGCAGGTATAGTTCTGGTAACACTTTGTTGGAGGAAACGGTCCAACGTAAGCTCTCAGTTGAGGAACCCCGGAGTCACGTATAGACGTTGAGTGGTTCTATTGAAACTGTTGTCTATTGTGACTAGGCAGACGCGATTTATTGCCGAACTTCTTTTTGCCGGATACGGAGACAGAGAGTTTGCTTTTCGAAGCAATATCCTAGGGACCCCAAAATCCCTTTCCGAAGTCCTCGAATCTGCGCCCCACAAGAATTCTTCTCGCGCCACTCATTTACTTGCTTTTATGCCAGATGATTTCCCCAATAATGGTTTTGAAATGTAATAAAACACGTACTGGTCCCAAGTAGGTAGGTACCTAAATCATGTATTTTTTACCCTGGTCGCGAAGGACCGTCGATTTTAGGAGAAATGAGAGCATCGCTAATATTGTTATCTAGAGTAAATTAATCCTGGCATTGTACTATACCACAGAGACTAGAAAACCATTGTAACCTATACCAGAGAGACTAGAAAACTATTACTAATTTTGATAGTCTCTGGTTGTCTAGTCTCTCTAACTTATATTAATCTTGATAGTCACATAAAACTCGAAACTTGTTGATGTTGGTGTACAGAAAAACTTTCCGTTTCATTGAGGTTAAATGTAGCTCAAATAATGTATCCTACATTTACATCGAGCAAGGATGATATTAGTGGCAGACGAGAGGCCACCCTCGTAGTCCAAAGAAGAGAAATGAGGGAGAAGTAACGACGTTAGCTTGACCAACACCCCCCGCAGGGATTCCGAAGATAAACCCGCCCATAAATCATCTTATATCAGCCACTGATTGACTGGACGTGTTCAGACGTGACGGACTTTTGCGTCTTTTTCGTTGACGGGCTCTGTTGGGGTCCTGTCGGTGGTAAAATGATGATGTGACGGGAGCACGCAGAAAATCATTACTAAACCTCCCACTATAATCTACAAAAAAAATCGCACTGTACATGCAGCAACGTAGTTGGAACAGACCCATTGTTGAATGCATACCAAAAAATTCTAAAGTGTTAAAACTGATTGCGTACAAGTCCTCAACTCTGTGAGACATTATTTTCATGTCTTTCCGCGGGTATTCGACGAGAAACAATAAACTTTGTTTGGCTCGTGGAATATTGAATTTACAAGTAACAATTGTACGGAAAGGAACAAGCTAGGAAGTAAAAGATGGCACAGTAGATTCTTGAGATCTCGATCGCTCGAAGGTACCGACCACGCTCATGCGTGGACCACAGACAGTTATTGTGGGAAGGAGAACGGTGATAAGGTGAGGTTACAGGCTGGGTCGCTAGGGTGCGCTTTTCACCGGTTTGGACGAAATGAAAATCCAAAATACGCCTTATCTTCTCCTCCTAACAATACATGCATACTGGTTGCGAATCCGGATTTTTTGTCACGGGGTTTTCGTGACGATTTGCGATTTTTTATGTGTCAAAGCAAAGGCATTAAAATGTCAAAATTAAGACACGAAATAATCGCCTGCTTACAGTCCAAACATAGGTAAGAATGTATCTATGTACAGGTCAGTTAGGTAATCAATTAGAGATCAGATATTGCACAAAAACCTATCGTTTCCTATAAGCTTATCGTTTTTTCTCATTTAGACTAGTTCACAAGTAGATTTATAGGACGTAATTAAATCATATTTTGATCCTTTCAATATCATTGATCATTTTCTCACCCAGGTAATTTTAACCTACAGGCATGATCCTATAGGCAGAGTAGAACTACGACTACAAGTAAAAAAATAAATCGATGTCTAACAATTTGCAGGATTTTGTCTTTGATCACTACCTATCAGAAATCGGAGGTATTTGAAACCTCATTGGGTTCAATCGACTCCTTGTTCGCGATCCCTGGTGTAAATTCCATTCCATATACTGCACCGTACTCGCATGAACTGCCATTCGTCAAATAGGCCTCCTCGACAGCTTCCTTCACAGTTTCGATTGGAGCTCAGGGAAATCACGGAAGATTTACTACCTCCATAACTCTCGGAGCACCTTCCCATGCCTCGCATATGACTTCAGGGTCATGAATAGCGGGTAGTCGTTACGCTACACCGCATTCCCTTTTGGCTCCTTGAGTTTTCATAATAATGCAACCTCTCAAGGCCTCGATATCGTTAAAGCTGTGGTGCTCGGTTGAGCGCATAGGAAGCTGGAAGGCCACCTTATCGGATTATTAAATTCCTCTGCGGTGGACCGGATGTCATTCCTTGTGGTGATTGTTAGGTTACACTCCCACGAATGTACAGGGAACTTTGAAGGGACAATACAATGCTCGATAAGAGCTTGCGGTACCTGTCGGTATTTGGAAAATACTGTTTTGAAAGTACAGACATTTACCTCAAAACCTTTTATCGAGCATTGTATTATATATTCTGTCAAAATTTTGTATGAATTTAGCCCACTAATATGTGAGAGAATTCAACCATTACGAAAGGATCGATTTTCGCTTCCTCACTACCAAAGGTTTTTACAATTTTGGTTCCGTGTCTGTCTGTTGTCAGTTCCTTGTCCCAAGCAAAACTTAAGAAGTTATGATTCGAACTTGATGAAATTTTCAGGGATTGTGCGGGTTAGCCCCGGGACGGTCCCCTGTGAATTTC
This sequence comes from Lygus lineolaris, assembly GCA_030264115.1. NCBI lineage: Eukaryota > Metazoa > Arthropoda > Insecta > Hemiptera > Miridae > Lygus > Lygus lineolaris. The sequence goes on along the minus strand of JAEMON010000006.1, from coordinate 14,460,054 downwards.
ATCGCCATCGGACCACTAGTAGCTTGTGCGCACGCGCAAACGTAAATTTCTTGAAAGTTCGATTTCTCAGTTTCTGATGGACCGATACCGCTGAAATTAGGAAGGTAGTTCGGGGCTCCAAGAAAATTACCTATGAATTTCGCCACAATTGGATTTATTTTCCTAGGCATAACACGGGGACTATTCTACCAATTTCACGTAAATGTTCACTAACTGATTATATACTTGTATGTTACAAAAGTGAGGATGGTATACTGCCCACCCAACTTGTCAGACGTAAATTTCAAAGCGAATAATATAGGCAATGCATCGACATTTTTCTACAAGGGCAGTTTTGAACATTAATTTATAGTGGAAGTCCTGCATTTGAATTTTTCTTAATATAACAATTTATTTTGCATTACACTTATAGGTTTATGCATCCGTACGTGCAGTAAAATAAATCAAGAGAATTCATATTAAAATTGAGTGAGATTATTATTTTGAACATGATGAAGACATGCAGTGTAAGATCTTATCACGTTCCGCATACGCCACCCTTCATCTGCTAGAACACACACAAAGGACTAAAATATTCGCTAATTCTATCATTGGCTGCTTCCAAGAGTGTCAAAACTCGATCGGTTGTGGCTGGTTTCCGAACGAAGCTTCAAATGCCAACAATACATACCCAGTAATAACAGGCAAAGATCCTCACGGGCAGTTCACTCTCCTCCCCCTTTTCCTATGGTGAAAAATGAGAAGTGAAACAAAATAGCTTCGGAGATTGTAGCGAGAAAAGTGTACATGAAGGTGGATTCACATGGATCTGCGCTGGATCAAAATACGCCGATAAGGCTGGTGATTTACCCTCAACGTGGTGATGAATTCCCACAACAATTTTTACATTTTTGCGCCTATAATAAATTAGCCTATCTGAGACAACAATAAATTAATAAAGTCCTGTTATAGGTCCATAAAACGAGTCAATGTAAAATTAAGAAAACGCAATAGGGTTGGAATATAATAAATACGAAAATTCCGTGGTACATAACTTTTTCATATTTCACAACCAGGATAATCTTCAGTGCATGAAAATAGTGTATTAAGAACTTCGGGAACAACTTTTTGCCCGAAGAGTACGGATTTCTAACTCGGGTGTGTTTATGAAAGGCGCTCTGAGGTGTATGGAGGAAAGTTTCAGGAGATATGGTTATGGGAAATAGCTAACTTTATCTTGAGCTTATAAGTGCTATTCTCAAATTGAATTTCCCGAGGGTGGTTTCTGTGAATAGGTATATTTTCTTGATAGATAGATTTGGAATATATATATATATATATTTTTTTTTTTTTTTGCTCGGAGCTCAGGTCGAATGATTTGGTTTTCAATCACCAGCTCACGGATGGTACGCCTCAAAAAATACTGCCTGCTTCATTGACCACACAAAACCGAGAAAGACCAAAGCCAGCCAGCCAGCCAGTTGTACAATTAATCGAACTTTTCCAATACGACAGTGATGAAGGACACGGGTGGAACACCTAATATAACCAGAAACTGACCTGGAAGCTTTGGAACTCCGAAACTTATGATCAGATTTCGACGAAATTTTCATGGATTCTACGCGGTGGACCCCCTCAGACGGTCCCCTCTGAAATTCATGGTCATCGGACCAATCATAGTATTTGGAGGACAAACTTGTTCGAATGCCTGCTCGAACATGAGGTACTACTTGCGGTAGTGAGGGGGCAAAACAGTGGGAAGGTACCTACTAGCAATTTCCGTTGTTATTCGTTTTTTTACTTTCCTCAGCCCACCTGAAGGTGAAAGGAAAGTATTGCGATCAGCAGACAACCCAATTTCTGAAACACCACTTTCAACTGATCCTAATCGACATCTGATCAATTTTCTCCACGTTTTGGAAAAGTTTATGTAAGTCCGTATGTGTGTATGGGTACGTATGTGTATGAACACGATTGCGGCCCCGACGAAAATGAGTTTAAAAAATTCCGATTTCGAGGATGGGTTTCTACATGTCTGAGGATGAGACCCTAAGAATTTCATCCCTCCAGGTCAATTATTGGGGGGAGAAAATATTCCAAATAGATGAAAAAACGTCGTTTTTAGGCCATTCTTTTAGCTTTTCTCCCAAACTGCTCTAACGATTTTGATGGAATTCACAGGGCTTACTCTTCCAACAAATAGAAACAAGTTCCAATACCCCTCATCCCCACAAAAATATATTGAAGGCCGAAATCAGTGTTAAAATCCGCAAAAATGGTCATTTTTCAGGTTTTTACGGGTGAGGAAAGTAGTGTGAAGCGTCGCACCAGATGTTGTATGTTCAACTAGCTGGTGCCAAGTGTTCTGAAGGTTGACGCAAAGTGCCTCTATTAACTATATGTTGTATAATTCTGAGGGTCTGATACGGAACTTTCCCGCTCGACTCTGTATAGAATCACCCCATAAACATTCTAATGCCTTCACGTAATCATCAATTTCTCCGCCAACACAGAAATTATTTCCTCGGGAACCGCCTTCATAGCGAGGGCTTCCCGGGCAAACGGTCATCTAATCAAATTGCAGTTACCAAAGTTGTTCACAAGGTGGTGTTCAGTTGAGATTCCTTCCGAAACACGTGAGGAAGCCTTCTCGTTTAATTATATATGCAGGTCAAGAATATATCAAGTTTCAACTCCCGGGATAACTCGACAACAATGTTACAGGAAAGCTGCACTTGGAAATGTATATCGTGAGCCGAGTTTCCAAAGTTTTTAACTAGAAACTACACCTTTCCTGAGAAAGTTCTGAGGGTGGTGAATGACGATACTTCCTTGATGAAGAAGAGAAAAGGCAACTCCAGGAAAGTGAAAATTTTAGCAACATGATTCGGCAAATCATTGATTCGCGCGATGATATAATTGAGATTCGAAAAGAAAACTTAATTACCTACTTTTTACCTTTACCCTTTACCTACTGTTACCTATTTTTTGAGCGCTTAGTGAGGTACCTATCCAATAATGAAAAATTAAATTCTATATACAATTTTTAAATCTATTATATTAATTTAAAGTCTGTGTGTTCCTATAGGCGGGCGAACCGCTGTAAGGATTATAACGGGGGTTGTTTCATCGTGATCGGGTAGTTCCTGGGATGGTTTCTATGCGTCATCACCGATCAGCTGAGTGAGTCCTAGAGCTGATTTGAGACTAAAATGAGCGAGCGAAGCGAGCGGACGTTACTAGTATTGTACACAAAAATTGCAGCTCTAGGATCAATTAAACCAACAAAATGTACGAAAAACGTGATTTTTAGCTCGTCGAAGAATAAAACTGTACCTTCTCGGAAAAATTCTATGAGGACCGTGAACAATGAGGAACTTGCGTTGTTAGGAATTTGTCATATCATTTTCCATGCAGGGGCGCACCCATGGGGGGGGGGGGGGGGGGGGGGGGGGGGGGGGGGGGGGGGGGGCTCAGGGAAAATCCTGGGTGCGCCCCTGCACACAGCCATGGAATTTTACCTGTAAGTATAATATGTATGGTAGGATTCCAACCATGCTTTGTTCCCCATTCCGGCTATTCCATTTCATTCGTCAAACTGAAAGATTTCAGGGAGAGCTTTCCAAAAAGGTAAGGGATATGTGGGGGTAAAAAGGGATATGTAGGGCATCCGATGATTGGAAATGGCCGAGTGACGAGTGCCGAAAAATCGATACAGATGACGTCACCCACCCCGCGCCCGCCTGGGGAGCTTCCTCCTCTCCTCAGAACAGATGACGTAACGTCGTTTTGCAGATAACCTGATTAAAATTTTGAGCTGAAAATGAGAACATGGGGTTTTTCAAAGGTGCTGAATCCGAATTTGAAGTCGAAATTCAAAATTACGACACAACAAAATTTCCCATCAGCAGAAAAACCGCCAAAACAACCGTTCTCAGATTGATATGGGTAAGGAAAGTAATGTGAAGCTCCGTAACAGATGTTTTCCTTCCTCATGACCGAGGTAGGAAGCTATTTATTTGTGGAAGAAAGTGATTCGTTGCACGAGTTCCATGTTTCAAGGTGAAAGTTGATAGACCGTCCCTCACATCTGCCAAAGTTTGATGAGCCAACTTAAGGTGACATAATAGGTCACACAAGTTACTAGGCAAACTTGTAACGAGGTTTTCCCAGCAGCTCCCAACTAATAACCGCCCTCCCAGCCGAAGTGGTCTCGTTTTCTTCATATCATGATTCGGTCGACGTCAAATGTTTTTGCGAATGCCATTTAAATTCAGCTCAATGCCGCTCGGGAGAGTGAATTATTCCGTCATAGCCGTCTTGAGGCTCCTCGGGAAGTTTTTTCAATCCCTCCCTCAGTGTTTGTCGTGCTTGACACGTTTCCTTATAGCTCTGAATTAATATAGTTTGTGGGTGCAAGCTTTCTCGTTCAATATTCCAAACTCGTGAGAGGCGTCACACACGGTTAATGAAAAATCAAAGAGGATTTCTTCCATCAAGACGGTAAAACTTCTATCAAAAGTTTCCTTTTCCACGGAAAAAAGAAAATATTTTGAAAGCCCAAGTTTATAGTTTCAATTCCTCCGGAGCTCAGGAATAGGTTATTGAATTTTCTAGACTATGGCCGACCGCTATTTCAAAACAAACTTTACCATAAATAAATCATGGCGTACCAACCTATTGAACTTTGGTATGTATTACCAGTAGTTCTCTCCTGCTTTCAAGGAAACTATGGAGGAATGATTATGGATTATAGTATAAGCCCTATAACATCATTATTCTTCAAAAACTTTCTTGAAGGCTGGACACAGGTAGTTATAGAACATCGTATGGAGTAGAAAGCAGGGTAGGGTTGTTGGGCAACACAGTGGGCCGATCCGGAAAATATTAAGATCCACTCGTAATGTATAGGAAAATGCCGAATAATTATACCCCATGTTCCTATACCCAAAATAGCGAATTAACTGTGGAAACATTTTAAAAACCTAGAAAAATCACCTTTTTTACTATTGGAACCCCCAAAATTATTTTTGTATGAAAGAAAAGTCGGGGCCTGAGACTTCTGCGTCGAATGGAACCAACGCCAGGTCACCAACACAGTAACCATGATTTTTGGTGATTTTTGAATGTTTTCAGTTTGCTCGAATTTTTCCGTGTTCACGACTGAAAAGTCAAAAAATTGGAAAACTTTGAAAAATCACTAAAAATCATGGTTGGTGCCCAGACGTTGGTTTCATTCGACGCAGAAGTCTCAGGCCCCCAACTTTTTTTCTACACAAATATAATTTTGGGCCGTTCCAATGGTGGAAGTGTTTTTTGCAGTGTTTTTTAGTGTTTTTGCAGTTAATTAGCTGTTTTAGGTATAGGAACGTGGGGTATATTCGGTATCAGCGCAAAATTTCCTACTCATTTGGAGCACAGCTTGGTTTTTGCCGGAAAATTACCATTTGGCCCCACTGTGGTCCATGCAGTTCCTTATCTATTTCTGGCATGATCTTGGGTATCATTATGAAGGATGAACAAAAAGAATATACCTAGTCTTGTTCGCTGGTGAAATCACCTCAACTGTGGGCCAAGCGTCGGAGTTGTTGCGAGAGAATTTCCTTCTAGTTATGATAAAATACTGATAATTATGATAGAAAATGGCGGGTTAACTTTTTGCGGAGTGAAGAAAAAATGCTACTTACTGGTACTTAATGCTACTTAAATGGTACTTTTTACTTTGGTATGAATCGGCAGCCTACCTTGGATAATTGCCTGTATCGGTAGTCACATCCATGGAAGCATCCTTGCCCGAGCTCTGTTCATATTATATGATCGGTCGATTGGTGGGAATGGGCTATATTAATTATTATTTTGTATCAATCCGAATTTTATATCTTAATGAGAGCTTCCCGAAACAAAATGCTGAGGGTAGATCTGACGAGCGGAAAAGTCTTAAAATTCGAAACTTGCCCCCCCCCCCCGTCACCCCCCTCTCACCTGGGGGATACCTCAGCACTTGAAATTTGTGACGTCAACTTTGACAAAGTCAAATGTTATTTCGAGTTGATCATTTGTTCCTTAAGAGATTTGTAGGCGTTGAATAAGAATCTGAGGCCAAAAATTAGTATTTTCGACCCATGAATAATGAATACCTAAGCCAATATAATTCAGTGTTTATACCTACGTCAGTTCACCGGACAAGTAAAAAAAATTGTTGCGGAGAAAGTCTGGTCGTTGCAAAAAAGATTTCAATCTGCAAGAAGTTTCGACAGCTCAAAAGGTCACCTTTTCAACATTACCAATCTAGGTACATGATAGTACTCATTACGCCTTGTCGTTTCTCTAACTTTCTCGTTAGAATTTTCTATAGTAAATAATTTATTCATATAAATGTTAATTATTATAATTATTATGGAGCGTAAGTATTTATTTTTTGGATGGTTGTGTGTTCACGGGTAGTTTTGCCGTGCTGGAAACAACCTCACAAAATATTCTTCGCTTTTACTATTATGATTCTTTTAGCAATAATGTGGCACAAAATTGATTAATTGTGTAATGTTTTATTTCCGTGCTTTTATTTTTATTCTGTGTGACCAGACTGTAACGCCAGTACATTTGTCAAGCGTGCTTCGCCTGTTTGAACAGTTGGGATACGAATTTAGATAAGATATAAATTGATGACCTAATTGGCCCTTATACGGTGAATGGTGAATGTCAAACTACGTATCAACTTCTTCCTCGTGTCATGATAAGTCGGTAGTACTGTAGTAGCAGTATTCGGGTTCTAATAGATAGATTTTTTATTTTTTGATTGAGCAAAAAATACAAACTATATAGATCTTTTAGGGATACTATCCTCTATCTACAGGGCACAATTCAGAACTTACCGTATCAACAATGGGAACTTGCATGGTTATTTTTTATTTAATCATTTGAAAGATCTTAATGAGGGCTTTCCAAAAAGGTGCTATATGAGGGGTATCCGACGATTGAAAGTTACCGAAAGTGGATCTTGTAATTTGAACTTAACTGACGTCATCGACCCGCCGCCTGCCTGGGGGCCCCTTTTTTTGCGGAACCTAAATGACGTCACGAACTCCCTTTCGAACCATTTTCTGGGCAAACCAGCCGTAATTTCAATCTGAAAATTGGCACCAGATGATTTTGAAGGGCGCTTAATCTGATTTTGATTGTTAAAACAAAATTCATATTCCCCATTTCCAATTAATTGAAATACATTTTTAAAAAAACCTCTAAGTTGGCTCGCCCCATTGACCTTCTACTAAAAAAAAATAGGGATCGACGTAGGGAACGAATGTGGATCCCGTTTTCCATTCGCTGATGACCGGGTATTTCAACTATTCAGTACAGGGATCTGCGTATCGGGGCTAATCCTTGCCCGCATGCCATTCAAGTGCAGGGCGTCGAGTGACCTCTTGAAATATACAAAGAGAACCTTCACTCGAGTGCAGCAGGGTGCGAGAAACCGAGGTGAGCGAATATTTGAAATCTGAAACTAGAAATGCGAAAGGCACATATAAAGCTCACAAAGTGCATAATATAGAGCACACAAGGTGCATACACAGGCGGCTGGATGGGTAGTCAAGTTATAGGCACTAACTAGCCTGTATTCTGGGCCTATTTTTTTTTTTTTTTTTTTCAAGAATGGGAATTGAAAAGAGAGAAATTGTTCGGGTTGAGATATTGCATATTCATTCTATTGTTTTAGAACTCATATTACGTTCATTGTGACTTTGAAGGTCAGCAACATATAAGTGAGATAGAGTAGCATCACCAGGTTGGAAACGAAATGTTCAATTATTAAATAAAACATATACCTACTAATGATTAATAATATTTATTTAGAAAGCTGACTTCAATATAAAAAATACTGAAGGCAGATGTCCATAGTGTGAATAATGAGGATGATTGCCTACTAGATACTTAGCTCTCTTTTTAATGGTTCACTGATTTTGAATAACTAACTTTCTACTAAACACTTTTTTTTTGTTTTTTTTTACTGGTCTTTTGTCTTTCTTATGGTTTTGCTAATTACATAGTTTACTGACTTAGCTCTCATTTTTGTGGTTCACTGAGCTAACTTTCTACTAGGTATTTGGTTAAATTTTTTGTGGTTTACTGATTTCGAATATCCAACTTTCTCCCTATAAGATACGAACCAAAGCCGCCACTGGGTACGTAGGGCACACATAAGGATGATATGAATCCATATTATGCAATGTGGGAAAGCAATGTGGGAAAGGATTTCATGGATGTTTTTTATCCATACTAAAAAAAAAATCTTGTTTCCATCTTGCGGCTGTTAAGAGATCTTATTTCTAGAGAGCAAATGGACTTGAAGCCCGAGGCGGCTATTTGCAGCTTTTTCCAAGATGTTTATGAACTTATTCTTTTATCAGACATTGAATTACGTAGCCTCCAAATCTTAGAGGTACTGCTACGCAACGAACTTTCGGAATCTTATTAATCTACTGCTCAACGACTAAAAACTCACAACAATCAATGTGTATACTGAGTTATGCATTACATAACACATGAAACATGAACATTATACTAATGAGTGATTCATAATGGTATAAGACGAGTAATAGCACCTCCAATAATGTGGACGTTTCTAAGAATATAGCTAGTTTGCCATGAGTTTGCAAATCGTCTAACTGCAAAGAATTACTTCAACCGATTTTAGCAATGTTTGAGCTACGAAGTATTTTATTTTTGGTTTGTTATTCTTGTGGGAAATTTCACGCTGATGCAGAATATACCTTATGTTCCCATGAAGGCAATTTTCATCAAAAAACTTATAAAAACACATTCACCTACTCCAAAACTCCTGGTAAACCGACTCCAAAGGGATCTTTTTTTCTTCTTCTTCTTCAA
>JAEMON010000006.1:14428841-14440807 GCA_030264115.1 Lygus lineolaris | reverse complement strand
AAATATTTTTGTTATATGAAAAAAAAAAAAAAAAATATCCATTTGTTTTTCACATTCCGGAGCTTTCTGAACAATTTGGGTACCATGTCAGTCTGTCTGTCTGTTGGCCTGTGGTCAATTCCTTGTACCAGGCAAAACTATGTGAATTTATGGTCCGAATTTGCTGAAATTTTCAGGGATTACGTGGGTTAGACCCTAGAGCGTCCCCTATGAATTTCATCTTCATCGGACCACTAGTAGCGTGTGCGCATGCCCAAACGTCAGTTCCTTGAAACTACGATTTCTCATTTCCTAATGGAATGATATCACCCAAATTCGGAGTGTTGTTGGGGGCTGGTGGCTCCTATGGATTTTGCCACACTTGGATGACTGATGGCTACTGCGCATGCGCAAACCTGAAATTTATTGTCATAGGTATAACTCCGGAACTAGTCTACCAATTTCCCTGAAATGGTCACTAACTGATTTTATATATTCGCTTTACAAAAGTGAGGAAGCTATACTGGCCACCCAACTTGGCAGACTTTTTTTTTTTTTCAAGAATAGCACGAGGGCGCTTGGAGCTTGTGCTGTGTCTGTCTCGTACTATCCTTCGAAGCCTCTCAGTGCTGAGGTCCTAGTTCCATGGACCTATAAGTAAATCTTCCTTCTAGGGAACGAGCGATTTGTTATCAAGCTTTATTCCTTCTGTGGCGTTATGAAGATTTCAACACCCCTCAGATGACGGAGGTAATGGCAATCTTCGACGCCCATCTATAGACCCCAGAAGGGACCTACATATTTACCAAATAATTCATTGTTTGATCATTATTAGGGGCCGAAATTCCACGAATAGCAGAGGTACGGATATTATTCATTGTTCTGAATATCAATCTACGTTCTACGTCTAATTAACGTTGATAGAATTGAGCATGAAATGATTTTTCAAGGGTTGCAAATGAGCCAGCAATGTTGATTATCTCTGAAATTTGTGAAGACTATCGTAATAGTAGCAAATCGTAATCTTAGCAAACCACACTGCCACCTCCATCACGAGACAGACAGCTCACCGCTCACCACGACAATCAGACAAACTGTAGCGTAACTATTAAAGTATCAAATTAATGTTTCAAGCCACGGATGTAAAAGGCCAACCCCACGTTTACTACTCGCTCGAAATAGGGGTTTTCCCGACAAAAATATGGTCTCCTCCATACCAATGGGAAATTTCGCACTGATTCCGAATATACTTTATGTTACTATAACTAAAACAGCTAATAAGCTGTGATATCCTTAAAGACCCCAGAAAATTGACGTTTTGACCAATGGAACCTTCCTAAATTGTTTTTGTATTCATGATAGAAAAGTTCAGAATTCTGCGTCGAATGAGACCAACGCCCGAAACGTGCTGAAAATTTTCCGTGTTCACGACCTTTACAGTAAAACATGATAGCTTTCAGGAAACTATGAAAAATGATGTCTGTGGTATTGCTGAGCTGGCGTTGGTCTCATTCGACGCAGAATTGTCAAGTCTTAACTTTTCCTTGAAGGGGACTAAAAGTGGAGGATACCATTTCAAGCTGCTGTGAGGCGTGGAAATTTGGACATTGTCTGAGGATACTGAGAACAGGATTGAGGCTTTTGAGAAGTAGGTCTACCGGAGAATACTATGAATTCCATGGGTAAACCGGGTCACTACAATAATGCTGAAGTCTTTCCAAGAATGAATGCTGAGCCTGAGCTGTTGGTAATAATGGTAAAGCGAAGGAAGCTGGAATATCTTGGACATTGATGTGAAATGATCAAAGGTACTACAGGATGTAATTCACTAATGTGGAAGGAATGCCGGCTGAGTGATTAGTTATTTGTAGGTGATTAGTCGGGATTCAGCCAGAAAATCGACGTTTCTGGTCAAACCTAGACCCATCTTCACGCAACCTAAGAGCAACCCCAAACACAATTTTTGGAAAATAAACGCAACCCACAGTGACAGGGAAAAAGAAAGAAAACATTGACATAATAATTAGGCATAACTAGCTAAGAAGAGTGGATCCAATGGTTCGGAGCCACATCGACCAATCTGTTCCACTTTGCAATCGATAAAAACAGAAAAATCGAGATGATCGCCAACACCCGGACCGGATAGGGCAATGAGAGAAGAAGATAGAAAAAATATGGATAGTATTATACTACATTTCGAAGAGAAAGAACAGTATAAATTCCACGATCTTTCCCTGTAGAGACGAACCGTGTGTCTGTTTACTCAACTAACGTCTCTGGCGAAGGCCGATTTCACGATGAAGGAAAGAAGTGTACGGTATCTTTTATTGCCTATAGGTACAAGCTGGCCAGGAACACATCATTTTGGGGGAAAACCCTCATGGAAATCGGTGCAGCAGTTCGAATCACGAACCGTCACAAACCAAGAAAATAAGTATTTATGTACAACTCAGAATTATTTTGAATTGTAAAAGGTAGATCCGCTTCTATAGGAAAACAGTCTGAATTCTTCTTTAAAGGTGTAAATTGCGGAACTAATTAAGAAAACGCTTAGCCCGTGTTAAGTCCCCTATATTTTTCACTGACAAGCTGAAGACTCAGGAATTCCGGGTGCTCAGACGATTAATTGACTCCTCTTTCGTTTAATTAGGTTTCCCGTGCAGTTACGATTGTTGCCTTGTCCAAACGAAATCGCGAAATGTGTCTTCGCTATTTACTATTGTTGAATGGAATAATTTGTGTATAATAATTAAGTAGATGGGTCTACCATAGATGAGTATTGTCAGGATTCAGCCTCAGAGCTGAAGACTTTGACAAAAAATTTGTCGACTAAAACAAAACTACCCTCCTCCTCCTTTCTTTCTTCGAATTTTTTTTTTTTTTTTTTTTTTTGTACTTTTCGCAATGATTTTCTTATACCATCTATGATCAGATGTGTGAAGTGGATGAAGATGACCACCTCCCACCAGTAGAGCCAGTGGCTTTTGCCTTGGTTGATAGTATCTTTCTTCGCAAGAAAGATATACTTACTGTTATTCCCGCGGCATGGTTGTATTTGGTCCTCTATCTTCTCTAGCCAGTTTTTGACTACGCTTCTAATGATGTCCAGGTTTCACCTGAGGAGGGGTCGAGTTATACCTGAAACGTCGTGTAAATAATAAATAATGGAAGTATTGTGCAATTCTTTACTCCCTGAGGCTGAATCTCAACAATACCTACTCATCTATTATGCAGCCAGCTAACTCTACCTCGTGTTACACGTAGTTCATAAATGATTAAATGACAATATCTGAATTAAACTATTTAGAGACGAAAAATTGGCGACATTGTGGCAGACTAAACCAAAGATCTAATTCTGCTCTTTTCAAATAATTTTTTTTTTTTCGTTTTTATTGATATACTATTTGTATTTTACAAACATCTACAAACATATCATGAATTCATAACGTTCATAACTGTATAACGCTTGTTGACTATTGGTCACCACCCACACAAATTATTGATATTCACACACTGTTCCGGGTCACGGTAAGGCCCAAAGGCTTGGTATCAATAGTCTGTGTTCGCTGTTGTCCAGGAGGTTCAATACTTCGATGATGTGATGATAATGTAATTTGATTTCCTGCTTCGCAGCCTCTAAATAAGAAAATATTTCATCAAACTCAAAATTGAGTTTAAAAAAATTAAAATCAAATCAAAATTGCAAATTGGATAAAACGGTTGTATAGATTACCTACCTGGAAGCAGTCTTCATGAGACGCTGACGACTTCATAAGAAAGGGAAGAACAAAATTATTCTTAACTCCCTACGTTTGTAATGAAAAGTAATGAAACTGTTTTCCCATTTTCGTAGTAGAATAGAATTACAAATTCAATGTTGTCTCCATCAAAATAACATCTCAAATCGTAAGCGACTCAACAAATTATGCTTTAAAAACAAATACAAATTAAGTATGCTTTACTATGTAAAATTGGGCTCTTGCCGTATTTTAATAAATAAATAAAAACAGATTGCTGAGGGAACATTTTCACCCATATTGCTATGCCACCCTACGCTTACGCATGCGTTGATTTAGTTTTGGCTAATTTTTCAAGAAAATTCAACTGAGTTTATGAGCTAATTTTCAAAGAATCATCTTAACCGATTTGTTGAGTGATTCTTCCATAATTATGTTCCTATGTTTAAGATGTTAATTTACACCAAAAACCTCAAAAAACACGTTTTTAGCTTTTTTTGACTATGAATTTTCAAAATTAGAACCCTTGGAGTACTCCAAACAATCTGGTAAACGAATTCATCCTTCCTTTTGACATTATTGACATTTTGACATTTTTACGGATTTTTAGCACGATCCCTCGGTCAGATATCGTCTTGAGTTACTATATACTAGTTAAATATCAGGAATCGTTTTAGAATGGTCTGTAACGAATTTCCATGACGAAAATTTTCAAAAATTTGCATTATTTAAATTTTGAAGCCATTTCAATAGCTTCATTTTCTCAAAAAATTCGCTAAAATGTCAATAATATACAAAGAAAAGATGAGTTCGTTGGAGAGAATTTTCGGAGTACTCTTAGGGGTAAAATTTAGGAAATTAAGGGCCAAAAACCGTGTTTTTATGGTGTCTGTGTAAATCTCCATCTTAAACATAGGAACATAAATGGTATATTCGGAATCAGAGCAAAATTACTTATGAGAATCACCCACCAAATCGGTTAAAATGATGCTTTGAAAATTCGCTCATCAACTCAAACTGCATGACTGGAACTTTCTCTCATACTCGCTCGCAAAAACCAAACCTCCTGTAAGTCACGCACAAGCCTGATGTTTTTTTTTTTTTTTTTTTTTATCCCCCCGTCTGAGTAGCAAGTGGCGAGTCGAATGGAGGAAATGAGCCCATATGACAGAAATCAAATCTCAATTCGGTTGGGGGAAAGGGCCTTTCATATCAAGAGGTTATTTCTTCGGGGATTGAATCCTGATCCCCTTGATTCGTTGCGGATATCATTTCGGCTGTATTACATATCCTTACAGCTGATGGACAAGTCAATTTGTCCGTGTTATTATTTGTAGAAGCGTAAAGAAACATCTAGTTCTCCGCGAACATAGTACCTACCTACCCAATATTTCAAGAGTAAATCAAGGATGGCAGATTCAAGCAATTGTAGCTAGCTACCTAAACCATAGCTAAACAGTGTTATATCACACGATTCATCAAATCAAATTAAAACGAAGTTATTATTGGCAATTATATAATAAATTTAATAATGCGGTGTGCGCATGCTCAAACGTGAATTTCATGAATCTACGATTTCTCAGTTACTAATGGACTGATTTCGCTCAAATACGGAGTGTAGTTGAGGGCTAACTCCACTGCAATGACCTAATTGGATGAGTGATATGGCTACTGCCTATGAAATTTATTGTCATAGGCGTAACACCAGAACTATTCTACCAATTTTGCTGATATGTTCACTAACTGATTCTAAACGTCCATGTTACAAAAGTGAGGCGAAGCTATACTGCCCACCCAACTTGGCAGACGTTTTTTCGGTCTCTTAAAAGGTACATATAATTTTGTCAATATAAATAGGTATGGTAAATAAAATATATAAATATATATATGCAAATAGTCATGAAATTAAGAAACGCCTACAAGAATAATGTTCTTAATACAATTAATACACTTAGTAATACACGTTCAGGCCCACTGCTTTCAAAGCTCTAAAAACTCGCGGATTGAGTAAACAGGAGAATCGCAGAGCCTTTTTTTTTTTTTTTCATTTCTCTATAACGCTTCGAACTAATGAAGACCCAAATTTGTTGTATTGTTTTAATAATTTTCTATTTTTTGCCGAAAATTCTTCTTCCTCGCTTTCCAATCAGTAGCGTTAACCGAGTTATTGGCGAGTCGGACTGTTTTTCTCTCCACGAGCTCGTTACATCTGTACGTTTGTGGCCAGATGGAATCTGGATTCTCATTATTAGGGACGGAGGGTTATCGAGGAGTTTTTCGAGGTTGGGTGTATGCACTATACTTCAACATTATTAGCTTATAATTTATTTCATTGCTCGAAAGCATTGTTAAATTATTCCGACTGCTTGCACATTCCCCCAGTATCTCCATTCCCAGGACGAGAGAAAAAATCGCGGTTATTCACTATCACGGCAGTGCTCGGATAAAACTAATTAGGAGACATTTTGGTTATGGAGGACTGTTCGCCACCTAAAAGTGACAACCAAGCTTCCACTTCCTTTTGCTAGATTCGCAAATGGAAATTCGATAACTGTTTGTGTATACTCATACCAGCGTTCATCTTCCATTTTTTAATTCTTTGAACTCAACCACAAGAATGACAGTAAGTATATTTATGAGAAAAACTGTCATCAATACACTACTTAGACGTTCAATCAACTCATTCATTTCATAAATCAATTAAAGCAATATGAATTCATATGACTGTGCACATGTATTTGATGGTCGATTCAATACATGATGTCCACCACTTTTTATTTGTAAATGTAGGTATGTATTTGTTCCTGTGATGTTCAAATGGGGTCTGCGCATGATTTTTTTTTTACAATTTTTATTGAAAGGGAATCGATTCAAAATGGCCAAAGTGGGGTTATTTCATAATTATGTCGTCTCCCTATTTTTTTTATCGACGAAGAGAAATGTGAACTTTTGAAAAAATGCGCGCGGAAATGGAGCGCGCTGATTGGTCGAAGCGCATCCATGCGGAGGATGTCAGAACCATTGGAACGGTTTTGAATGTTAGGCTGAGAAAAAACGGAAATTTATAGTAGCTACCTACGTAATTTTTTCCCCGAAAACGTGATTTTGGTTTTGCGCAATTTGTTCCTTTCGAACGGATTGAAACCTGAACCTAAGGTAGCAAAACGGGAACGTAAAAGAACCATATGCGCTATAGCCAACAATATCAACTTGGGGCCTTTACTTTACCTTCAAGGTTAATCCGTAAATAATTATATGAAAGGTCCGCAATAAGGCCTTGTTGTTTAATAGGGTGAGGGTGCAAATATTTTGACATAATCAATTCCGGATCATCTATATATCCACCCTAATCTGTTCTTTGGATGTACCACCCACCCATCATTAATAGATTGGACATACTTACGTGCCTACATACATAAATATTATGCTTACATAATACAGTCAAACTTCTATATTTCGGAAACTTCTGTAGGCACCTCGAAAATTCGATATCTCGAAGTCTATTTCCGTTGGAGCTTGAGATATCGAAATTTTATTGTACCTTCATACTTACTATAGTTTCAATTGAAATGTTTTATAAATACCAAAAAATACACCATGCTTAAAAGGGATTTTTAGGATGCACAATTTGCTTCCTAGCCTATTTTTAGAGGTGAAGTATTTTTGTGTTACCCAAAACTAGAATTTCCACTCAAATTTCAAGTTCTAAACATTCCTTTTATCTAGAATAGTCGGACTAACTGCAATTTCTTTCAGTAAGCAAAAAGCAATAGAATTTCAACTAAAATTTCAAGGATTGTTCAAAACACCTTAAAGATTCCTTCCAACACTTATTTCTCCCCATCTGATTGTCCGATATCAACCAAATCTGAAGATTGGGTGAGAATTGTCCGCGACATAGAATGATTCCTTTATTCATTTAATCGTCATAATGGTCCGTTCTAAAGCCAATTCACGAGGTAGTTAGGGAGTGGCCCACTGTATTTAGGATTTTATGTATAACCGTGCAAGAAATACAAGAACAAGAAACTATTGACTGACGTTGTCACCGTCTGACTAATAGCATATTGGTACGTCAGCTCCGAAGCCAAATAACCGGCATAAGGGTTAGCAATTCGGGTCTACATCCACTTGACAAACGACCGTATCGGCTTGGAATCGGCACAAAATCCCGTTTGGGGCAAATATAGCTTGCTCGGAAAAAACGAATTGTTCAAAAACCAAATAACAACAACGTTGTACGAAGTCACAAAGAGTTGACCCAAATGAACGATGGCGCACACATGAAAGAAATTCGAGGGTCAAGTCTGTGGGCGCCCCCAAGCTATTCTGACGCTGGACAAAAATGCTGCCAATGCTTTTGTTTTGCAGGCGACAACCGTCTGTTTTTAAATATTCATCTGTGAACAAAAAAAGCCCGTTTTTTCGGGATGCGAGAGTCAAGCGGCCCTCAGTACAATGACAATGATATTCATTCTATACGGTCTCGTAGACCCCGGAGAGCAGCGGTGTTTTAGGATTGGTCGCTGCGAATATTCCCGCTACGGTGTGAATGTACTTTACTTTATTATTCCTGATAAATAAGTCAAATTTTACTGTTAGGTAGGTTATCTGATCAGGTGGGAGGATGAGGGTGAAGGTAATATAGCGTAGCGCGTACAGGAGTGGCGGCAAACAACATCAGCGGTTGCAGCCCTGGCCGCGGGGTTCGGTGTGGACGTTGAGGCACGCGGGGCTACGAAACTTAGGAATCTCAGGTGGTGTACTCTGTGGCGTCACCACCCGCGTCTTGCTCGGCGCGTACTTACTTGAACTGGTGGTCTTCCCAATGGAACACTCCCCTTTTAAATTTAGTATGTAGCCGCCATGTGCAATTGTGCATTGATGGAGTGTTTATAGCCGTCATGTTAACAAACTGGAGGTACGGGAATATGTTTCATATTTCAGTACCCTTCGTCCATTATTATCTAGGACAATAACTATTGATTAAATTGTTTATTTACATATATAATCTATGTAAATAAATTATTGATACTGACATGTTGTGTAAGGTGTACATTTGTTTGAAAATATGAATTGAGAAGTCAAAAGACATATTCAGGCCATGATTTTTTCCGTGTAAGTGGTAAAAGTTGTTTTTACTTCTTGCACGAATATATACCTTGCTTCCTAAGTCAGAGATTCCCGCTCCTGCTCTCGGCTAAGCGATTTTAGCGGTTTTGCTTCCTCCTAGGTAGGGAAGCCATACATGTTCCTTAATTTAATTAAAATCATATCATAAATTTCGGAATTTCAAAGCTTCCCAAAATAAACATATTTCCTATGTTGCTTCATATCTGCTTGTTTGTGTGGGTGGGTGGGCATGTGGTTTGAATGGCGGTCAATGGTCTGTGATCAATTCCCAGGCAAAACTCAGAAACGTATGATCCGATTTTCATTAAATTTACAGAGATTGTGCGAATTGGGCCGTAGATGGTCCCCTACAACTTTCAATCTTGTCAAAAGCTGCCTCTGCTCATGCGCAAACGTTAATTTCCTTAAACATTTCTGTCTACTATACTGTTCGGTAACATCCGGTCGTGACGGGTCGGACATTTTCGAATCTTGTTCAAGGCACTTCCAAATCTGAATGAAATTGAGTCGACTTTATAGACCACTGAGTCGAAAATTGAGCTCTTAAATCAGCTGAGTCAGAAATCGAGCTACCAAATCAGGTGTGCACTATAATATAACCCTTGTAAGAGCGAACAGACCCTATACCTATATATTCAGGGAGAGGGCAACAACCTCACACTTCTTTTGACAACCCCATCCTCACCAAGTACCTCTAATTTTTTTTTCGATTCCGAAGGGTCGATGTTAAATATAATAAATACCTACCTAAACCAAAAATGTAAGTATACTCTCTGCTGACTTCAGGTGTCAACAATACAATGTTTCATTCTTCCTTGCGAAGCACCTCTCCTGTTTTTGGACCATTTCCTACGTAAATATTCGAGTCGATGTAGGTACCTTGTTATCTGTTTGGGACCTTCGCACACTACACTGGCCCGCAGAATAAATGTCACCTGATTAAAATTTAATTTACTCGTGTACCTACATGTAACGCGATGGCACGAATAAAGAAATAATATAATCATGGAAAGCACTTTCCCAGCTGAAGGTTGGAAAGGGTCTGACAAGTGAAGCGTTTTCCGACTTGGCCACCCTTCCTGGGATGTTTAATCTTGACTCCAACATCTGTTTCCATTTCATTTTCGTTCGCTTTTCCATTTGCGAAATTATTTCGTTTGAGACAAACTTCAACTTTCAATTAGAACATAACATTAAAAGCAGTGCTCGTTGTCCGTACGTCTCGTCTGAAATCGTTTCAACGGTTGATTTATAGTAGAAACAACGTGATTTATTTCTTTGTTTCATCCTGTACACGAGTAAAATCACATTATCAATTCAAATTTCTATCTAAAACAAAACCATAATGCTGAGCAGCCAACGCTATTTTTCATTCGTTCTGTACAATTATCTTGGGTAGCACGAGAATGATGTTCTTAAGGTTCCTCGACTTAAAAGTTAGACTTATTGTGGAATTTCACGTTTGCACATGTGCACTACCTAGCAAGAATGTGAATAAGAATGAGATTCTTGACATTCTACATTGTATCACAACTACCCTCAAAATTGGAC
This sequence comes from Lygus lineolaris, assembly GCA_030264115.1. Lineage (NCBI taxonomy): Eukaryota > Metazoa > Arthropoda > Insecta > Hemiptera > Miridae > Lygus > Lygus lineolaris. Next base: position 14,430,407 of record JAEMON010000006.1, on the reverse strand, counting down.
CGAAATCGGATCATTAGGTCGTCAGTACTCGGTTTTTGGAAGAATGCAGATGTACGCGAATGTGCAGTAGCTAACATTGTCCCAAAAATAATCACAAAATTCAACACTTTTTGAAGGGATTCTTCTCTCTTATTGTGAAAATCGATCTTGTTTGTCAATGATTTCTTAAACACCTTTTAGATTTTTACTTGTTTATTTTTAAAGAATCAAATCTTTTCGGTTTTCGGCTCTTCTTTTCGGCTACACTGCATTATTAAAAGGAAAACCAAAATATGGTTTCAATGTAAACCTAAAAGCTTTGCTCCTTTAAAAATAAACAAGTGAACATCTAAAAGGTGTTTGAAAAATTATTGAAATAAACTATATCATTCATATAGGGCAACCTGGAGATTAATCCCCAATCTCTTAACGTGTAAGTACGTAAGTAAAAACAACCATTTAAGGCCTTTGGTTTTTGGTTGTCTCAACTTTTTAGGGGTGAACACGAAAAAACGGAAAGAATAGAAAAATCATGACTGCGGTGTTGGTGAGCTGGCAGTGGTCTTCGACAGAGAATTCTCAGGTCTTCAACTTTTCTTGAATACAAAAATGATTACAAGCGGTTCCAATGATCATAAACGTGAATTTTTTAGATTTTTTGAAATTTCGGGAGCTAATTATCTATTTCAGGTGTACGAATATGGGGTATATTCGGAATCCACGAACAGTTTCAAATATGAATCGTCCTGAACTTAGTTTTTGGCAGTTATAAACTCCATTTTGACCCCACTGGGAGGGGATATCAGGCTTCAAATAAATCGAACTGGCCTTGCCAAATTAATGTTTGCCTTGTTTTGTTATCCAAACATGGAAACTTTATAACTTTTGGAGATAAACGATAAATTTTGTTACCTCCAAAATCAAAATGTTCACTCATCTTCCAAAAGAGGAATTTTCCTCGCCGTGGAAACGCTGATGAGGAGACGGATACAACGTCTAGGGGGGCGTTGTTTATGCAAAACCCGCAAGACTGTCCGGTCTTGAAGGTACTGTAGCTCCACGCGCCGTCTTGTCTCCGCTGGAAATGTTCAAATTTCGTCGTTTGACCAATAGTAGCTCCTGCGCAGGTCAACCTGGAAAAACATCGACATACTGGGAAAGAAAAACTTCGCTATACAATAATCTATCCATCATGATTTATGGTACTCTTCAGCATCGTAAATCGATAGCAGGAACCACATTCCATAGTTACATTGCGTATATTCTTGTTAGCATTACTTGATCTTGAGTAGTATCAGAGGTAGATTTAAATGAAATTCTGCGTATCTAATATTATACAGGGTGTTTGCCACTTGGTGTGAAAGAAAAATTGGGTGAAACTGGACTGAAAATGGAGTAGAACGCCGCCAACCGCACCTTTCTATCTCAATTCGTTCCCAAGATATGATTTTTTTAAAGTTTTTTCCAGAAAACCACGTTTTTCACCATTAAAACCCACGTTTCTTCACTTTTTTTTCTACTTTTGACCACATTTTCGGATCCAGTGTTAAATTTCCTATACTCCTAATGCACATTCATAATCAAAAA
>JAEMON010000006.1:14382959-14412962 GCA_030264115.1 Lygus lineolaris | reverse complement strand
CATCAATCATCAACGCAGGTCATCCGTCCATCCGAACTTTTCAATCACCTACAATAAGTACCTATAAATTTTATATCATTTTGCATGGCATGCCATTAGGTAGGATTTTGCACATTTCAAACGTTCATTTCAATATAGCCTCACCAAGTAACTTGCATATACAGCCTTCTCATTCCATCACATCCTTCTCACTCTGTTAAATTTAATATCATTCAGCACCCTTACACTCTACATCATTGAGGTTTGAAGATTTTGGTTAAGTCGTAAGTTTTCGTGTTTTTCGTTCTCATTGTCCACCTAGGACTTCTGAATGGGGGTTTGCTCGTAGGTCAATCGTGAGGAGGCAAGGAACATCAGATTTGAAATATATCTATGTAAAAACACAAGGTGACATTGGCTGAATGCCTACCAAATCACAAAACGATTTGTAAAAAGGTGGCATAGGTAGGAACCTACTGCAGTTTCCACAAAACCCGTTTCAGGGCCATTTGAAGAAGAACGTTGTCTTCCTCAGGTAGTGAGAGCCTTCAAATCGAAAACTCGAGTAACCCAATATTCAAGTGCTGAGGTTACAATAAAGTTACGTGCTTCTCTTCTTACTTGATTTTTTATTACCTGACATGACACTTTGCAGAACCTCACCCCAGGAAGAGAAATTTTATTATACTGCTTGTAGGCTTTTGGGAGGAGGTAAGGATACTGTGGGTTCAACTTTGATTTTTCCAGCTGAAAAGTAAGATATTTTATTGATAGAAAAGCAAATAAAGGTAAACCTAGTGTCACTAGTAGTCACCTCTAGTCCACTCAAATAGCTAGTAATAGACGTAGCACGGGTACCTTGACAGCATTCCATCTTTGGATGAAGTGTCGAGCCAAATCACGAGCGGCGCTATCATTCACTACAACACCAACGTCGTGCCACGGCATTCTTGGTGTGACATTGCGATCAACCAGATCTAAAAAATAAATTGCAGGTCATAACGACAATATAAACGTACTATTATTGTTGTATTACAGTTCCTGAAGTTGATAATGTTGATTTTCCATGTTCAGAATTACAGGACCACAACTCAAAAAAACGTGTTTTAACGAGTTATGACAGGAAGTTTCCTAACTGCCCCCGAGGCCACTTGAGAGCAGCAGCTGCCTCTCATATTTAACGTGGAAAGGGAAAATCACTATTTTAATCACGTATTTTTGTAGAATATTATCACCGATAAGAATATTTCCACCACCGAAATCCATAAATCGAAGATTTGTCTAAAAATCAATAGATCACTTACAAATCTGTATGGTAAGCAACACTGGAAAAGATAAAACTATTTGCTAAGCAAAGCAAACAAATGCTAACACCCTCAAAGAAGATATTCAAGCCTACCAGGCTAGTTTCCTACAACACACAGAACAAAAGTAATATCGCTTCTTTCCACACACCTGTTGCGACATGAGACCCATTTATGGCCACGTGGCCTGTGGATAACCCTTCTTGACATCAATTTCGGCACACAGTGGCAGTCAACGTGTTAAATTGATTAAATATTGAATTACAATGCTCACTCACCTAAAAATGGCTGATCCAAATTGTCGAAATCCTTGAAAATGAAATTGACATAGTCCTTTCCAATCCACAGTTTACCAGATGCAATAACTTCGTCAGAGACTAGTTCATCTTCATGCTCGATGGAGCTGATTGGTGAGGCGACACTATACATGTAATTTCTCAGTTACTACAAGAGTCAAGCAAAATCGCACATTTTTTAAACAATTATTTATAACAATGACCTGATAGTTTCCAACCATACATATATTTTACTAGTAATATGTAATTACAGTTTTCAACATCATCTGAACCCCTCCAATCATCCATGGAAGTGTGCCAAAGTGCCACGTCGTAGGTGACAGAATATATCTGCACCTCTAGTTTGATGGCTGAGTTTCCCAGGGCTTGATGGACTGGTGTTAGCCATGTTTTTGGTTTAAAAAATTAATTGCAATAAATTATTACAAGAAATATTCGTACAACGCACTGTAATTATTACAAAGCTCATATAAAGAAATTAAACCTTTCATAATTCGTGCACATTTCCAAAGTTGAATATCTAGGAATCTAGATGAATGATTAAAAAAAAAAAAAAAAACAGTAACACTTCACAAAGATTGTGTTGTTATTGATAGCGTGATAAAATGCACTCACGATACCAAAGTTGTGATCGTTCGTTTGTCGGCGGAATCCGGATCCATGGTTTCATCACCTGCATCAGTTTCATCTTCAGAACTAAAGCTCCACAAATTCATCAGTTCTCGGCCTCTGGTTTTCATCTGGAAAATACGAGACGATGTTGTAGAGCATGATGTGCCTAGTGGTTTAGTTGAACAGCCGTTTCAGTTATCATCAGATTTCGAATACAGTAGAGCGTCGAAAATCCGAACGTCAATAATCCGAAACGTCAAAAATCCGAACACCTGAGGATTTTTTTAAATAGTATTTATTAGAGAGGAATAGGTATGCAATTTTGCGGTCCAAACTGTGGTCGGGGGGGGGGGGGGGGGGGGGGGGGGGGGGGGGGGGGGTGAGTAAGCGCGCTGTGACAGGTGAATGACCTTGGGCGTGTCTATGGATGTTGTACTATGTATATATATGTACATTATGTATGTAATCTACATATTTCTTCAAGAAACCAATTACAGTAATGTACATAATATACATACATACACACACATATATGTACTACATAGAAATCAATTGTTTTTATTTCCTGTACTGTATTCCAGAACTGTATTTTTAATTATGGGTCTAAGCGGCATTTCTAGGTTATGTTCGCAAATCCGAACAAATCGGTAATCCGAACTACCTATGGTCCCAATTGGTTTGCATTTTCGACGCTCTACTGTAGTTTTGTTTCCACTCTTACTAGGCACCTATTCAATTATCCATCAACATATATCACGTCTACCAGAAACATACCGTATCCAAAATGCTTTTCCGTTCTAATTCGGGAGTGTCACACTTGATGTTATCAGGAGTGGGTTGCATCGTGCAGTCGCCATTGAAGGCGCCATTATCTCTTTCCCCAATCATTGACACAGACTTTCCAAGAGGCCTATTCGGAACAAAGATGCAATAAAAATGAACTAAATAAACAAAGTTGGCAGGCAGAAGATGGTAAATTGCTTTCAGAGGTGTCACACAAGGTGACCATCATAAGTCATTGGTTCACAAAGAGTTCAACATTTAAATGGACCAGACATTATTATATTCAATGCAACAAAAAATAGAAGGAAGCTGAATTTCAACCACCACATTGAAGAAAAATAATGGGAGATATTTTATATAAATTCAAACCTGACGGCAATTCCATAACATTCTTCATCCATCCAAGCACATACAAAAACAAATTTGTACCTCACTATCTGCCTATTCAAATTATAAATATTTCTAGACAAGGATGGACACTTACACTTGAGTAATTGCCAAGATAGAATCATTTAAAGCATTGGTAGCCATAGCCAAAGACTGGAACGACCCTGATTCCTGTTGCTTCACAGCGCTTCCCAAATCTGTTAGTCTGGAATCGGAAATGAAAAATCATATGCAACAGTTCAATGATATAAAGGTTTCCTTAGATTTTCATTAATTTAATGTTAAATATTGCTGTTTCATAAAGTAATATTTCCTACTGGGAATTCAGGAAAATTATTAACTAGGAGTTTGACACACTATACTCCTGCATAAACTTTTGTGTGATTAGGTGAAAGTTAGTTTCTGTCCTCGAGCAACCCCGGCCACAGCTGGGGGGACCCAGGGTTGCTGATGGTCGGGAGAATTTCCCACCGAATTATCGTGAAAACATCTTGTGCAAGACTTCACACTACTCTCCTCAGCTCATATTAAATGATAATCAGAGAACAAGTCAAACAAGACCTACCTACCTACCTATTTATCTGAACGCGGTATATATTGCCCTTGAGATGGGGGTTAGGTATCAGAAGTTGTTTTTACTCTATCAAAGAGTAGGTAAATCTTGTGATCAAAATAGTTTGAGAAGTTTGGACGAAATTGGGAAATATGGTTTTTTTCGCGGTTTTGTCACTAATTTTGGCCCTTATAACATTTTTGTGGAGATGAGGGGTTTTAGAAGATACCATTGGGGACTGATCGTGTATGAGAAAATCAAATTTTTTCTGCTCTTCTAGTGTTATTTGGAATAGAATAACACTGTTAATACAAAGAAAAAAATAGTTTATCATTCTGGTGTGGAGAAAATCCAGAATAAAATCTCAGCTGTTTGAAAAACAGGCGGCATTCCGAGGGCCCTTGAGACACCCGGTTACACGTCACACTAAAAGACAACCGAAAGATAATGTGCTGAGATCACACGGGGAGCAATGAAAAAAATCATTTATTTAAATAATTAATTAATAATTAATAATAATTAATTCAATCAATTATCTAATTAAGGTAATTATATTCTCACTAATCTGGAGCTAAAACATTGTTGTTTTCGGAGATTTGCCGTTTTCAGTTTTGTTTGGTTGAAAGGCATGGACGGGTTTGGCCAATGACAGACGACACCCGTTTCAACGTAACTTTCCCGGCATATTACAATAATGAAAATGTAAATAAATTTTCTAAAATTACAGATATATTATTTTTGCTCTAGGACTTCAATTTTGTTTCTTTTAAGCCATTACCTTTCTGAAAAAATAAAAAATTTATGATAATTACCCATTGCGTTTAAAAGAAACGGTAGTGCACAAACAAGCCAAGATGAAAGCAGTCGCATTTATAACATGAAAAATGCACAGACTGGCAGACCTTGGCTAGAAGATGGCGATCAGAGAAAAACTGAGGAGGAGTGACTAAAGGGTACAGTGGTTGGCCAAAGAATTGACACCATGGGACCTTATGGGCAAACTCTGCTTACGACAAGGGTAGTTCAGGAGTTGTGGTCAGGTGGCAGCACCAACCAGACGTAGTCCATCCAGACAAGGGTGGGAGAATTAGGCCGGAGAGACTCGACAAAAAGAAAACATCTGGCGGAACAAAGGAAACAAGCCGGAGGTGACCCCAAAAAAAAGGACGTGGCTCGTCACTTCGGTCGGAACTTGGACGGTAGGAGGAGGTCAGGAAAAGTCTGTAGGAGCAAAGTACCCCAACAGGGGACCTTCCACGGTATTGAAGGTAACGGGTTAGCTACCGGACTACTGTGGTGATAAACCGTGAGTAAATGGTGATCAGATATTCGGTATGGGCGGAATTCGGCGCATCGTACTAAGTGGACAAGTGACTGGAACTCGGCACAAGTACCTACGTGGTGATCCGTGAATACAACAAACTGTATTTCACTCTTCCTAGGGGCTGCATAGGTTTTACGGATGTCGGTTAAGATTTGAGGACTATAGGAAAATTTAGTTAAGTAGTAGGTATATTGTTTAGTTAAGTAGGTTGTAAGTTTAGACAGTTAAGTCTGGGCAATCTGTAAGTCCTACATTCCTATGTTCCCCCATCCTCAGATAAGTACTCCGGACGGTGACCGTCCCGTAGGAATTCCCTTTTGTAGTAAATATAATAGGTAAATCGTATTCTGGGCTTATCCTTCCAACCCCTCTTCACCAGCGTGCCATAACATAAGCGAGACTACTGGCCTTTTTATAGGTACTGTGGCACCGTGTGGTTGGTGTTGCTGATTACCCAGGAACAGTTGGAAGGGTGGTGAGGAGGTGATCCCAACCACACAGAAGTTTATCCAGGAGTAGAACCACATAGGTACAGCCTCTAGCAGGTTACCTGGGTGTGGGTGTATCCATTGAAAATGATATGAAACCTACGTGAAACCTACCTATGTAAAAATATTGGGGATAGAGTTGAAAAAATGATTTTCTGATAACATCTCATAGGTCACACCTCCATCCAACTGCACATCTGCATAAATATATCCTATTTGGAGCGTGCCATGATCATTCGATGTTGATGATAAACGTCTAGCAGATAATAAATTACAAAGCAAATTAATTGAAAGATGGAGTTAAGGATTTCCATATTGGACGTGGAATAGATGAACAACGAACTAGGAATTATATTAGAACAGATGTTATTCAAACTGAAACACACACAAGTAGATACATACTATCTTGTAAGAAAATATATGAACATTGCCCAGAAATTGGATTTCAAGTGCGTAGTTGTAGTATCACTGTTCTAATAAAAAATCAGTTTTCATTTACCCCACAGAAACGACAGCAATTTATTCATGAAACCACAACCATCAACCTCTTATTTCTAACTGAAATTTACGTGCACGATTCTTCAGTTTCTGTTAGTTACCTATGCTTGTAATCATCCCATCTGCCATAACACAAATCGATCCCACCAACAAATGCTACGCTTTGATCTATGACAACCATCTTCTCGTGGTGAGCCCATAAAAACACACCCGCCTTTGCGTGGTCGGGATGGCGGAGCACCTAAAAACATTTTCAGTGTGTTTTTAGGATAGCTGAGATGGGGGTAACACGAATTAATCAACGGAATGAGAGGTTACAAGCAATCACAGCTTTTGGTTAGAGCAATTTATAGAAGTGTTATAGGAGGAAATGGTGAATTCAACGGCGAGGATGATGGTGGTAGTGAATTAACACTCTGACTGAATGGGACACTCAGGGGGGTTCACAATCACATCATTGTAGGTAGTATTTCCGTACAGAATGATTCGAGATTTTCTATCATCCCTCCTGGTATCAAGAGATACATCGTATCATTAGATGTTAGTGTATCTAGCACTTTTTAAATTTCTTCAAAATGCGGTGTATTCACAGCAGTTATATTATTTTAGCACCCGAAAAAATTGAGTGTTCAAGACCAAACCAGTCAGAATGTTAATAATTCAAAATAAAAGTTGAATATATTGTGTCAATCATCTACAATGAAACTTGGTCATATGCCTGGCTGCAATTGGAAGAATAACTAATTTCCATCTCTATTCAACCATCTTTCAACTAATAAAAGAAAGTAACGACTACAAACATGATCCTTCTCATACATGTTGTGGTCAATGTTACGAGTACATACTCAGCCTATTATCAAACTTCGATTATTGAACTTCATTATTATTTTCCTTCCAATCGTAGCCAGAGAAATGACGCAACTTTTTAATTCAGCTGACAAAAAATATTAAAATAGTTTACCTAAGGGTAGGGTATCAGAAGAATAGACGAAAACCTGGTGGTGTGACCGACTAGACCTCATTGTTGCTAAGCAACTAGGAAAAAACCAACAGAAGAACAAATTGTGAAAGATTAACCCTCAAAAGTGGGAAGGAATGGTTAGGTCTCAGCGATTCTTTTTCACCTGTTCTGAGGATACAACTCAAGTAGGTGAACCACCCATTTCGCCTTCTCTTCCGACCCCCACTTCAACTAAACCCGGTGTAGAAGGGACAGGACAAAGCGTGATACGATTGACAAGTTACCTTTATGTTGGAGTTGCCATTGACAAGTTGTTGCTTGCTGTAATAACTGTTGATACCAAGAGCCATTTCTACTTCTTTATACAATAATACAAAAACCTTGACTCCCAATGCCTGCAAAAAATACCATACGATCTTAGTGGGTAACACTAGATTGGACGAATTAAAACACTTCAAGTAGACCAGAAATTCGTGGCGACACACAGGTTCTACTAGAGGGTAGTAAACGTAGGTATAAATGAACTTCCACGGGAACAGAGTATACTTCACATCTACTCGGTTTTTAGCATGGAACATACTTTAGCCATGAGCTAACTACCAAAAACGTTACGAAATCGAGGAACCAAAAACAGATTATTTTTTTTTGTCCATGTTCCGGGAAAACTCACTATCTCTCCTCTAATTTTTCTTCTTTCTGTTTATTTCCCTATCCACTTTTTGTTTAATTCATGATTCAATCATTTTACTTTAATAAATTGCTGAATAAATTTGCACATCATTTCGATACCGTCCCAATCTCAATATAAAGTTATGGTAATTAGGTGTGTATTGTGAAAAATAAGGTATTTAACCAGTTCGATTGTTAATCGATTAATCGATTGTTGTTGGTTGGTAGCACTGGAACAATCGCTCCAGGATTCAACTAGGATTCACAGTACTTGCAATGTAGTACCCACATAGTCAATTACGTATACTCACAGCTTTACGTTTGAGAATAACGTCAAGCCTCCAGTAATCGCCTTTCAGTGAAGGTCTCTTCATGTATATTTCAGGGCTCAACCACCAATCAGCGATAAATATTTCCTGGGTGGCCTGTTCCAGGGCAGTTGCAACGGCAGACATATACGATCTGCCATCCACGAACCAAGCAGCCTTGATAGAAGACCGCACGGGACAGAACGAAAAATATCTATTCCTCTGAGTGAAATCGCCACCTGAAATTCGATTGAAACTAATTAAATCGGTTAGCCGAAAATAAACCACAGGAAACCATCAAGAGAAGGATCCTCGGCAAGGTAGATAGGCCTCATTCTAGTTTGGCATAATTATAGTCACCTTCTTTGCGCACCATGTCTTTGATAAAGAACTGCCATTCTCTAGCTGTCCGTCTCGTTGGACAACGGATGATTATTTGTCTGTGGATCAAAAACAAAATGAAACAACAGCTGTTTCGTATTCAACAAAACGTGAAATTGAATCTAAAATAACTATCAACACACCTGGACAAATTCATAATTGCCAATCCTCTCATCAATCCTGTAGCTAAAACGCCTGACGAAATATCAAAACCAGAATCGAATAAAATGACTGCTTTCACATGCCCGTCTTTGGGTCTTATATATGCTACAAAACTTTCCTTAACGAAGATCCACCTTGATCTCCAAGATGAGCAGAGATCGCCACAGATGAAATAACATCTAGAGTACAAAAATGACAAATTTAATTAAATATTCAAAATTAGGCATACGAAAAATGTAGGTATGCTTCTATTATTATGCATGTCTAGCATGAATTGATTCCTAAATAACTAGAATGTCCGACATAGTTGGTGTTTGAATGATTTTCCCAAGTAACACAAAATTAAGGCTTTATTACCTCACACAACAACCACTGTCCAAACAACCACAGCAGTTCCATCCAGTCCGGCCAGGAATGTTACTTCTGGTGCGTTTCTTTATCAAAGCTTCTTTCCCTTTATCACCGAAAGCGCCAATGAAGGAAAACTCACTCACTTCCAAGAATTCGGCCTGTTGAGGAAACCATCAAATCAATAGTTTGATGAAATTTACCGAACAAACTACAAACTATTTTCTGAGAGCTGTTGTTATAAAATGAAGCGGGATTTCAAGACAAACTGGATGCCGGCGTGCTATTTTTATTTTATTTATTTATTTATTTTTTTTTTTGGCCTAGTCTAGAGGGAGAGAGGAGCGAGATGTCATCCATAGTCCTATGATTAGAATGAGTGAGGCCCAAATCCGGGAACTTAAGGTTTATTTAGCAGACCAGACCCCAGGTATGATAGCATGTTGACAGCTGATGTTGATCGCGATGTTAAATTTTGTTTTTAACACAAGAGTCTGGATCTTGTTTCAGGGCTCCAAGTCATAATGTCTAAAACACGAATGTGAATTGTCAAGAGTTAGGAACTTAGATAAAATGGAGATAGGGATATTAATTTATTTGTCAATGCCCCAATTGTGGTGAAGGGGAAGATGGTGGGGCCAGGAGGGGTGGTTAAGGCCAAACTGACAATGGAGGTACGTATACCCTACAGCTTGTGGTGCAAGGAAGGAGCTTACAGTATAGAGTTCCTAGGATTGCTTTTCGAGATACGAAGTTTCGCATCGTGGACTGTCGTATCAGTTAGGAAATTTCCTATCGCGATACGATGTCGTATCTCTTACAGAAACTTCGTAAAGTTGTAAAGATACAACACTTCAAATACTACGGAAAGTTCGTATCAATGGCGTCGCATTGCAACAATTACCTTCGACGGCGATAAAAAGGCACATTTCTTTTAAGCTGATGCAGCATAGACTTGAAAAACAATGTCGAGGTCTTCGGCAGACAATAAACCTAAATTGAATGAATTAAAGTATTTGTGCATGATGAAAACTGTCACTTTACGAAACGACACTAATTTCACAGTAGGGAAAAAAATTGGGATACGAACTTTGACAAGGTTAGCTTTCACATTGCTCGACCGAGCCAATACAATACGGAAATTAGATGCGTATCTTCCTATCGCTCGTGGGATCTACTAGGAACTCTTAGTTTCATGATAAGTTCTGTACAGGTTGATTTTCAAAAAAGGTACCACAAAAAAACCTCCACGCAACCACAACCTAAACGACAAACAAACACACCAAACTGCCCACCTAAAACAACCAAAGGAGGGTTAAAGGGTTTTTTTCAAGGGGGGTTAAAGGGTCCGTCGCTCAGCTAAGAGTGAACAAACTTGTTTGTTTGCACAAGGGCAGTTCTACTTGGAGGAGAAAGCAGTGTCATACCTCAGTGAAGAAGGACAATAAATGGTGAATACCATTTCATCCACAGTTCCCTCCTTCACACAGAACTGCACCTGGAGTGCAAACAACCAAGGTTGGCAACTCTGAACAAACGATTTTCTATACAAAATCTGTTTGCTGAACTGATAGAGCGGAGGGGTGATAACTAACGACATTTTATGGGAAATATATATTATCTTCTACAATTTAAAGCTCCTATGGTGAGCAATAAAGGTGGATTGCAATATTGGCCGAGCTGGAGTTATTTCCAGATACAGGTAGGTGTACCTACTGCTGATTCAGCTATCCTTTATAAATTGCAACCACCAATTTTGCTGGCAACTCCACATGCAAGACATAAGTACCTGATAACTTTTGCTTTTGAAACAAGGTTACTGAGGTATTCTACAGGCAAGAGCTTACAGTTTCATGGTGAGTTCTGTACAGGTTGATTTTCAAAAGGTTCCTCAAATATTCTTCAAGCTGTACCATCCGTTCATCGAGTTTTTCGTAAGGAACAAGAGCTTCAGGCATCGAAGGAAACCTGAAAGATGAAAAAAAAACTGTACTTTTCATAAACGATGAATCCGTCATTGAAGAAATTGATCGAGTAGGTAGGTAGGCACTTCTAAAATGTTCAATTATTAAGTATAGTTCTGAAACTGGATCGGCATTGGAATCCCAGTATGTTGTTCACCTTGGAAGATTCTTAGAGCTTTTCCCCTCAGCGCTCTGAGAAACTGCATTACGGAAACTAGCGCGATGTTCCCGATGAAGTTTGGACGGTAAAGGGATGTTGAGGCTGGTCCTGAAAAGTCTGAGTTGTTGATGCAGATTCAAGAAGTGCTTGTATCTCTTCCTTATGGTCCACTGGAATTCGCCGTGTTTGAGTTCAATCGTGTATCTATTGAAATATGAATATTGGTTTTGCTAGTTATAATCAAGAAAACCAAAACCTAGGCAGGTAATAAATTATTGTAAAATAATTAAATATGTGCTTTTAGATGACTTTCTAATATTTATATGCTTACAGATTTGGGTTCATAAGGTGAGTAGTGACACTCCGGTCGTAACTTGAGATGGAGACTTCAATTTCTTGTCCAGGTATGAAGATTTGGCGTTGTGGCGCCTTGAACGGCACGCATTCATTGTAGATGAAGTGATACGGTAGAGACTTGATTTGTTCTAAAATAATAGAAGTAAGTGTAGTAGGTGGAGTGCTGTAGTTGGAAGATTAATTTGGGAAAATAATAGAAACATTATCATCATTATTCTGCATAAGGGTCCTAGGTGTCAATATTCTTAGGTGCTAACTGCCTAACTAATAAGTCCTATTAAAATCATGGATGTAATCCATTGCTAGCCTATACATATAGGAACTGGAAAGCTCATTCAGTGGAAATTTACTAACTTTTGTAAGTAACAATGCAATAATTCGGACATTTAACATTTAGACATCTAACTACATAGTTCCTGACTACATAGTCACATACCTATTCACGATAATATTATAATGACATTTTTTCCCGTTGGTAAGAGCCTCATAAACAGAAAAAAGTTATTAAAGAAGTTTGTCCAACCTACGATAGTTTAGGTTGAGAATAAACCGATAGGTGGCCTGGAGAGTTCAATAAAATAATTTTTAGACCCATTGAAACACTTTCAAATTTAAAAATAATCTAATTTTAAAATACTTTCGATGTTTTAATCATTATTCAGTTCCATTTTTCAAAGTACACAGTACGGAGACAATAAAACAAAGAAAATTAGGCCTAAAGTGGGATAGAAAAATGACAAAGTGGATGTCTCGAGCGAGATCTATCGCCTAATTTTTCAACTACGATAATTTGTATAATAATCAATAATGTACACCTACCTAAGAACCGCTAGAGTGCTGTGGAAATCCCAACACAGCGGAATCCACAGAAATCCGATTACAAAAGTTATGAGATAAGAAAAAAAATCCTTCTCTTCTAGTGTGCCTCAACGACTTCCCGGAATAATTTGAGTTAAGTATTACATATAACTAACGTGAGCTATTCAACAAAATCAAGGATTAACTGCCAAGGCGTCCTAACCATACCCCTACACAGCTCAAAATCCGTAGACCTACAAGTATTATTTTTCACGTTCATGATTTTGGAAATTTCTCGATGTACGTAAGTTATATAATCACAACTACATACTTTACGATGTCAATGATAATTTCAAGTTTATTAAATCCAGAGAAAACTTGGTTTTGATCGGTTTTTTACAGTTTTCTCTAGATTAAATAAAACTAAAGATAAAACTGAACTAAACTAAAGATTAAATGAACTTAAGGTGTATTAATAAACTCATGCAGTATGTAGTTGTAATTGTATAACATACAACATTGAAAAATTTTCAAAATCACAATCGTGAAAAATAATACAAAGGATTTTGAACTGTGTTGGGGCGCTTCCCAAGCCTGTCGTCCCGCAGGCCCTTAACTCCGTTTTTCGTAACCTCTTCTTAACTTTCTTCATAATCTTAATCGGACCCTACCTATAGTCTCAAGGAATGTAGAAAAATAACTGGAATTCATAGGTAAGGTACAGCGTACCTACAGGTCCGGATTTTTTACGCTTACCCCCTCCCCTCCAAGAGGTCTCAAGTTTACCTGCAAGGATTTTAAGGGGATGGAAACTACATACCAACCTATAACTACGCGTAAAAATGGTCTTCACTACCAACCTATGTGGATAATGGAAAAATAAATTAATTAAAGAACCTGTAAGTACCTAAGCAAGCAATAAGAAAGTAATACCTATGACCTCACTGTCAGATTGCAATTTTATTCAATTTGCCCGCAAATAGGCACTGCCTTCGCGGTTTTTAAAACAACATCAAATTTGTATTAAGTACTTATATTATTTTGTTGTTGTAAGTAATATTCAATTTTTTTTAATTGCAACTAACTCTTTTTATTTCGCTTTAAAAAAATACAATTCTGCAATTATTTTGTTTTAATAAAAGCAATTTTTCTCTCTCTGCCTCTCTCTCTCTTACGTAAGTAAATATTTTTAATGAATAAATGTACATAATTTTCAAACCTAGTGGATCCCAACTGAGGGCTGGCCTCAGCGTTGAATCGTACTCCACATCTGAAAGTGCGAGATATTCGTCGTACTCTTCTGAATCCCCGTCCTCGAAGACGTTGTCAGAAGCCATTTCATTCACAAAACAAAACAAAAATGAAATTAAATAAGTAATATTATGAACTCCTCAAATTTGTCTCATTCTCGCCATCACCACGACTACAACTCAACTTGAAACATCACTAGAAAATTCCACGACAAGCACAATTCCAGATGATTATTTATATTCTAGAGCACGTTCCACGTTCGATAGCGTGTGAAGAGGCTGGTGGAATCAGCTAGATAATACTGGGAGTGTAGCTGCAAGCTGCGGCTCTTCTGAGTCTGAGACGTGAGATTTCTCAAGATGATTGCGCAATTGCCCCATTAGCCCCGAGCCTGGGTTTAATCATTTCTACGATAAAATGAGGTCTGAAGGCTACATCTGCGGTCAGAGCCGCCTTCCTGACAGCTGGACACTCCCATTGTACGTCATCTGTAAACAGAACCAACTGAAATGGTAATAATTATACTTTATAGTCTATATTAGGGGGCATTTGAACAGGGGGCCTAAAACGTTTCAGATACCTATTTTAGGCAAAGGTGGAGCTAAAAATAGGAAATTGACTTTCATACAATGCAGACGTCGAACATGATGTGTACGATGTAGGTACTTAGGTACCGAACTATTCTCGATGAGAGCCAAATACGAGAATAATTATACTCACTGGTAACTGGTGATAGTGGGTAAGTCCGCTGGCAAGTCACTAATGGCGAAGTAAAATCAAGATTACCTACACTTATCCTCCCTCATTGAACAAATTTAAGCCTCTCTCAACATCTAGGATCTAGGTCGCACAAATCCAGAAAAACAACCCCCGTAAAAACGAACAACCGTTAAAAAAACGTGATGATTTTTGGAAATAAGCTGAGCAAGTGAGCAACAGGTGGGTGCATTACTCTGTGGCCTTTACTTCGCTGTGGTGCAGACGGATGAAATGTAAACAAAAGTGTCATCATGAAGTGGTAAAGATAAGAGAATAAGAGAAATCACCTGATGATGAAATTCACGGCTTGAGTGAACACTCAAATTTTGGATGATTTGATGACTACTGAGAGCTAAAAATTAGGTTAAAAATCATCGAAGCCGAGAGTAATGTTATTACCTACCTATCTGGAATAATAATAATTAATTAATAATGAACTTTGAACGTTCAGCAGTAACAAAATTTGTGTTTGCGCTGTGTGTTGGCTAGCTACTAAAAAATGACGAAGAAGAATAAGATAAGCGTGATAAGAAAACAAATTCGCATCTAGTGGTAGCATGAAGTGATGCTAAATCTTTTGGTTTTAAAAACACTGAAGTACATACACATAGCTGTTCGAGTTCGACAGCTATACCTAGATTCTTAGACAAAATCCCATGATAAAAATAATCTGCGTTTTTGTTTTTGTGTTTGTTTTCTCTCTTATCTCCGTTACTCTGTGCTCAAAGGTTTTCAACTTGCTTCTGTGGGGCGGACCGCGTGGGCGAGCGCTCTGTCTCTGTCGTTTCGTGAAATGAAATGAACCCGCGATGTAGTTAGAAGTCTCAACGTTAGAGTGGCTGTTGTTCATCTTCTTTCTTTGCGTCCTCGTGAGTTTGTTTGTTTTGTTTATTTACTGTGTGTGTGCGCTCCTTCTCCTGGTGATTCGCCCCTTCAATAAACATTTTAAATCGGTATAGTGTTTTCCTTTTGTTTCGACCCAGTTCTCCCTCTTGACTCTTCTTCTGGTTACGACATTGTACTGAACTCTTGTTGTTTGTTGATTGATTTCTGTCACAACTCTCGCTGTTTCGACCCGGTTCTCCCTCTTGGCTCTTCCTCTGGTTACCGCATTTTATTGGAACGTCTATCGATTGCTCTCTTCGTTACGACCCTCGCTGTTTTTGGACTAAATGCCCCATTTATATTGTACAGTGTGTGCCTCATGATGTCTGGGAACACTCAGTTCAAGTGTCTTGAATGCGGGCACATAGCCCGCGATAGCTTCAACTTGAAGAGGCACACGAATTCCACTCATTTGAAGTGCAGTTTTTGCCGTAAATCGTTCGTCAGTTCCAGTGAAGCGTTAGCACATCAAGCTGTGTGCTCTAAGCCCTTAGCTAAGCAGTGTTCGCTTTGTTCTGTCCAGTGCCCCTCTACAGAGAAAATTGAAGAGCACCTCGTGCGAGATCACGGCATTAATCTACAAAATGAAACGCACACATTTGATAGTGAGCAACAATACCGCGATTGGAAGAGACAAATTGAATCCTCTCAGAGAAGCTTTTTCAAAACAGACACTACCCGTTCTAGAAGCAACATGAAGGTAGCATATCTTTACTGTCACAGAAGCGGTAATGTTTGTCTTAAATCGGATGAGGTTCGTTTGAGGCGCCTGAAGCAACAAGGGTCGAACAAAATCAACGCATTCTGCCCAGCTCGTATGCGTGCTACTATCCACTCGAATGGGAAGGTCGTCGTCTTTTTTGTCCCAACCCACGTGGGCCATGATTTTGCCCTGAGCAGGCTGCACTTAGATGAACAATACCGTGCTGAACTGGCCGCAAAGATTATGCTGAACATCCCTATGGACAGTATTCTCGATGCTGAGAGACAAATATCCAGAAGTAGTGCTGAAGGTATGGAAGACGAAGATCAATGTATAGTTGAGATGAAGAGGTCTCATCTGGTCACCAGAAAAGCTTTACATAATATAGCTCATGAATTTCATGTGTACAAAGATATTATTCGCCACAAAAATGATGCTGTAAGTGTTCAAAGCTGGATTAAGATTAAAGAAGATCCAGGTTCAACTCACTCATTGGAGGTTGTAAGAGCCCAACTGAACAAAGTACTGGACAACGTAGAACCAGATAACAGTGGCCAAATTGATGCTCTTTACGAGCAAGTTAACCAGATAGAAGCTCTGATGCAATCGCTGGCCAAAAAACCCTCAACTGCTGGCGAAGCAACGCCACCTTTGCCAGAGGCAGCCGTTTCGTCAAAGAAAAAATTGACGCCTCAAAAAAGATTTTTTGTAATAGAGACAAGAAAGAAGAAGGCCAGCGATGATCTCACGACACCAACAGTAGAGAAAAAGAAGAAAATGTTGAGCATCCTAAAACGAAAATTGTAAATGTAATTTTATTGTTCCTTGTTTTTTTCATTTGTAATATATCTCCTTCGAGTAAATTTGGATACCTTATTATGGACTTACCGAGCTGATCAACGAAAATGACCTGTTTATTTCCAAGACCGGCAACAACATTTTTACCGTATAATTTGAGGGAGTTATTGTCTGGAAATATGGCATATAAATAAATATATTACATATAGAGATATTCAATGGGAAATTATCATCAATTTTTTTCTGAGAGATTATGACAATAGAAACAATAATGAAGTTGTAAGGCATAAATAGTTTATCTGTAATTTTAGACGATTTATTGAAATATTCATTATTCTAATATGGCGGGAAAGTGACATTGAAAAGGGTGTCGTCTGTCATTGGCTAAATCCATCCAAGATGCCAACAAAACAAAACGAAACACAAAGCCCATCACTGTTTGGGCTCCTGATTAGTGATAATAGAATTTACATAATTAATAAATTGATTTAATTAATTATTAATTCATGTTAATTATTTAATTTATTCCTATTTTCCCTGCTCTCAGCGCATTCTTTTTTGGTTCAGTACTTTTAGTGTGACGTAGAAAGGGTTTCTCAAGAGCTTTCAGAATTCCGCCTGTTGTTCAAGCAGCTGAGATTTTATTCCAAGTTTTCTCCACACCCAAACGATAAACTATTTTTTCTTTGTATTGACGTTGTTACTTTATTCCAAATAACAATACAAAGGCAGAAAAAATGTTATTTTCTCATACACGATAATTCCTCTTTACATACGACAAAAAACATTAAGATCTAGGATTATGATCTATGATGTCTGAAACGGATTTGGGGGCCCTCTGCATCTTAAACTTTGAAGCCATCACTAAAGCTCAATGTTCCTTCGAAAATACGCTAAAACGAACCAATTTGTTTCTCAATACCTAGGTAGAACTAAGCAAGCATGAAATATTTGGCTTTTGTGAGGTGGCAATTTGGTAGGAAAGTCCACCTGTTCGTACCTACTAATCACTTCAAGCCATTACGTGTGACATAAACAATAACTATTTTCCAGTATTTGAGAGACAAACGCCGTCGTCGTATCTGAGAGTCAAACGAATGTTTGACTTAATTGGTTCACCTTGCAATCAGCGAACCAACGCCTTTACCAAATTGAATTCAACCTGCTGGCTCGTTAGTTTGGGCTCCGTTGAAACTGACCTTATCTATTCGAACATAAACGTACATAGTGCAACTTGCACATTGTCAGATGGAACAAACCTACAGTGTTGGTTAACGTTGAAAAAATTCCGTACATTTAGAGAAATCGACCAAAACAGCCTATACTTGCCTGTGTAAACTGGGCCTCCTGTGGAGGGATTGCCTACCGTGGGGAGCACTAGGCGCCACTCGAGTTTTGGACACAGCTGATCGGGCAGCTTCGGCAAGGGACGTACTACTACTAAAAAATGACGAAGACGAATAAGATAAGGGTGATAAGAAGCAAAATTTGTGACTAGTGGAAGCACGAAGTGATGCTAAATCTTTTGGTGATGCTGCAGTAGTTAGCTCTTAGCTGTTCCACAGCTATACCTAGATTCTCAGATAAATCCTGAAACAAAATAATCTGTGTGTTTTGGTTTTTGTGATTTGTGTGTGCTACTTATGCGAAGTATACTGTATACTTGGGTATTCTGTATTGTATGGTGTGTGCTTTGACTTTGACTGCTTTGTGGCAGAGTTTAGAAAGGAGTTCCTTCTTCTAAGCTCTTTGGTTTCGGTTTGTGGTAGGTAAGTAGGTGATACGTAGTACAGTGTTGGGAATATTCTATTCTGGCATTCTAGATAGGTACTGATGTACTTAACTCTAGGACGGTAGTAAGTACTCCGTAAGTCATAGTACCTACCTTCTGTGATATTTTACCTCTCTAGTCTGGATCAGTAATAAAGGTTTCGTACCTGAATGAAGTTAGCAATAATTCTCAGCAACAATTCCTAAAAACGTTAATAATTGTTCAAAATGCACCAACTTTGGTGAGTTTACTCATTCGAGTTTTGCCCACTTAATAGGATAGATGGGGGAAGGGGAGGGGCGGACTTTTACGTAACCACCTCCAAAAGTTGTTGCTTTTGCGATAAAATTGTTGATAATTGCTCGAAATGCACCAAATTTGGTGAGTACTCATTCGAGTTTTGCCCACCTGATAGCACAGATGGTTGGGTGGGGGGGGGGGGGTTACTTTTACGAAAATATCTCCAAAAGTTATTGCGATAAAATCGTTGATAGGTAATTGTTCAAAACGCACCAAATTTGGTGAGTGTGGGTGGGGGAGAGGGAGTCCAAGTTTTTGTCCAAGTTGTTCTTCGAAAATATCCATAGAAGATGCAAATAAATCTGTAATGAATGAGTAACTACCTACGAATTTATTGCAAGATTTTCGGAGATGTGGTTCGAATGATCTTCGGCATGAAGGATATTCATATTCCGCATCTTTTGAGACCATCGCCGAGTTTTGCCCACTTGAATTGCGATGGTCTCCTATCAGGTGGGCAAAACTCGAATGAGTATACTCACCAAATTTGGTGCTTTTTGGACAATTCTTAACGATTTTATCGTTCTAACAATAACGTATGGAGGTGTTTTCGAAAAATCCCCCTCCCTTCACCTATCCTATCAGG
The DNA here is from genome assembly GCA_030264115.1 of Lygus lineolaris. Taxonomy (NCBI): domain Eukaryota; kingdom Metazoa; phylum Arthropoda; class Insecta; order Hemiptera; family Miridae; genus Lygus; species Lygus lineolaris. The sequence continues at coordinate 14,393,577 of JAEMON010000006.1, read as the reverse complement.
TGGGCAAAACTCGAATGAGTATACTAACCAAATTTGGAGCATTTTGAACTATTCTCAAAGATTTTATCGTTCTAGCAATAACTTTTGGAGGTGTTTTTGTAAAATCCCCCGCCCCTCCCTCCCTCCACCTATCCTATCAGGTGGGCAAAACTCGAATGTATTACCGATTATACTCAACAAATTTGGTGCATTTTGAACAATTATCAAGGTTTTTAGTGATTATTGCTAACTTCATCCCGGTGGGTTCTGTTTGGTTAATTTTTTCGGTTTTTTGTGATGGTTTAGAAACGTTTGAAACTGAGTACTTGAGTCTGGTTTTAATTCCGAATTTCTGCAGTGCCGCATTCTTTCCATAAAATATGCCCCGAGCTAAACGCAATCAACAGCCCAAAGTCGGCGAAGCCGTCAGGATAGCGGTGGACATCACAATCAAAAAGTTCTTGAACTCGGACGATCTAAAAGGTATGTACCTACATTGCATTGATACGATTTAATGTGAAAAAACTTGAAAATGGTTGGTAGGTGTCAAGCGTCTCCACATCTCAACAACAAGTGTGCCTATACTGAGGAAGATGAACCGTTTACCCAGTTCATCGAGCGAAAAGAATCTTCAATCTTCCGAATAAGTATTATAATGGAACAATGCTAGTGTTACTTGTTGTGTGTTGGAATTACTATTGTTTGGGGCAGGGGGCTTTCAAAACGCATAGGAAAAGGTCGGGAAAAAATCACTTTTGTGGTCTGGAAAAGTCGGTGAATTTTCGGATTCTTTTTCCCTAGGATAGACAAGTTAAGCACTGTCTAGCCTAACTTTTAAAGAGGGGAACTAAGAGAAAATATGTTGAAAACGGAATCATTCATTCCATTTTTTCCGAACTTTTCATCATGTATTGTATTAGAGCTCATATTACGTTCATTATGAACTCTAGAGGTTAGCAACATAACTAAGAAACGATGGAATTACTGTGTCTAATTGCCCAAGAGAGCGGTTTATTGAGACAAAACAGGTATATTCTTGAGATCCATGAAGAAATTAGGGTAGATTCATTCTGAAGATCCGTTTGACCCGAAATTTTTATGAAAGGTACAAAAATGATGTTACTGGAGAAAATCAAATTCTGCTGATTACCTTGTTGCACCATCACCTCAATACTGTTTCCGACCGACAAAAATCGAATGTTTCCTCGTTTTTCTGAAGGAAGTAAATTAATGTGATTCTTCACAAGTAGTGTCTACAATTTTATTTTATTTTCCCCAAAACTTCATATTTTGACTTTGGTGCTTTTACTTATAACCCAACTATATTTTGTTCGATTAATCACCTATATATTTATTTTTCAATTTCAGAGTGGGAATACCCGAGTGCTCTTACTGCTGTTGAAAGGGCCTACGTCCACATCGAAGCCAGAAAGTATGGCCTCATGTCGAAGAGTAGAGGGTGAGTGGCTCCTAGTCCCTTTCTATGTATTCATGTACAATGCGCCATATTTCCTTCACAAGTTCTGTTTGTATTATTGTCTATGGACATCACTGCCAACAAGTAACGTTGATTCGTCTTCAATCCCACATAAATCTTCAGCATCTCACAGAAACGTTACACATTTGGTCCGGATGTTCGTTAAAAACTGTATCATTTCGCTTTTTCAGGAAGGGAAGTTCCCGGTACTTGACCATCTATAAGAGAGAGGGTTCGGCGATCATGCAAAGGGACGCCACCATGAATTTGACCCCTGGCTCCAGAACTCTCCTGATGACTTTACTATCCAAATTCCCTGTGACCACCAGGGAAAGGCAGGATTGCCTTCCGCCTGTAGAGCGCTGCAAAGATGTTTATCAAGAAGGTGATAATGATTTGACCTTTTTTGCTTTCTCTAAACATTACCTATAGAAACTGCTTTAATTTTTATTGTGTACCTATTTGTTTTGGATATGTGATTGGACAAGGTAAAAATAACTGTTATAACATGGCAGTTGGTTTTCAACAGTTGAAACCTCCAGCTATTCGATGATCCCAACATTCTATGTTCTAGTTGATGATTTTGTTACGGTAGATTTGAATGGTTTTATCCATATTAAAAGAAACCGCTGGTGATTTGTTTCAGGTAAAGAAAATAGCAGAGCTCTTGGCCGACTGTCTGGTGGAAGTGCGCAGGTTCCTGCTCCATCTTGCAACAAAGCTCTCGTTCCTTTCCGTCAGTCTCTTCCAATATTTCCTCTTATGGACACGCTTGTCCAGACAATAAATGAGAGCCAAGTAACTATCATATCAGGCCCTACTGGATCAGGGAAATCTACTCAGGTAGGGTTTCGTCTTATTTATGGGATGTTGCATGTATTTAGTCGGGGTTCGTCCAAAGGAAGAAAGCAAGAAGACTCACATTTTCTTCATTATTTATATTTCTTGTGAAGGGAGGAAAAAATATTTATGATCCTTCCTTTGGCTAAACCCCGGCTAAATACGTACAACATTTCTATATGCAGCCGGCTATTTCAACAACACCTGTATTTTTGGAAGGGGGTGTACATTCCTAGGTCTTTATAATAATCTTATGCTTTTTCAACCCCACACGGGTTCAAAACACGACCAAAAAGAAAGAGAGTATAGCAGACTGTGGTGCCATGGTATACCTGTACCTGTTATTACTAGTCTTCTACTCATCTGGCACTGCCTCATCCACACTGCATTTTTGGTTTGGCTGTCTTCGATCATGACTGGTTTGATTTTTAGTTAGTACGATTGACCTGTGCCTCTGAGCATAGTTCAATACAGTGTTCACGCTCCTTTTCATGATAAATACTAGCATAACTATAAATCCTACCCACCAGCTCGAGGGAGCCAACGCCCCTCCACTCATCCATTTTATTTGGTCTCACTGTGGTTCCTCCCATGAAAGGTCAGATCTGGAACTAATTACACCATAATAATACCCTTTCAGGTTCCGCAATACCTAATTGAGTGGCACGAAAAAACTGGTCGGCCCTGCCGGATCTTGGTTTCGGAGCCTAGGAGGATTTCAGCAGTTGCCGTTAGCGAGCGAGTCGCCTTGGAAAGGGGTGAAAAATTGGGACAGTCAATCGGCTACCAAATCCGGCTTGAAGGAAAGTAAGTCCTTATGTATAACTATGTACATATCCCTCATACAAGGATTTTCAAGAGTAATAATTACTAGAATTTGGATTCTGAAGATGCATCTCGATATCAAATGATAGCCTAAGCCATCTACTTGAGTATAGCCTTGTTGTACACAAAGTGCTGTCTAACCAACGATGGATCTCAGTAAAACTTATTTCTCCACAGACATTTATTATTTTATGCTTCTGACATTTAGCTCATGTTTCAGTTTGTAGCATTAGCGGGTAAATCGCTAAAATGAATTTCAAAATGCGTTATTGGCTAGTGGTGAGTGTTGAAGTTTCTTTTAGCCACCAAGATTCACACATAAAAGCATCAGCTTAATTTCCCAATACCTTGCAAATGCCACCTAACATCGTCCATTTAACCTTTGATTCGTCTCCAATAGTCTCTTATTAATGAATAATTTAATACATATTTGCTACCAGGATGAAAAACTATATTGCCTCCTGTTAACAGAGTTTCACCGTACACGGTTCTCATGTACTGTACGAGTGGCGTGCTGCTCCGAAGTCTCATGGCTGGTGAAGGCATGATTTCCACAGTCACTCACATAATCATCGATGAAGTTCATGAAAGAGACCGACTCTCGGATTTCATGCTCATCGTTTTACGTGAAGCCCTATCCAAATACAGGTCCCTCCGTTTGATACTCATGTCAGCTACAGTGGACGCTAAATCGTATTCGGCTTACTTCAACAACTGTCCTGTGATTTCTGGTAACTATGCAGTAGCCATTTGATTTAAATTAAATTTTAATTAAGCTCTTTGCACTCACCCTTATTGTTTCACTCGCAGTGCCCGGAAAGCAATACGAAGTGAAGGAGTATTTCTTGGAAGATGTCCTCAAGCAGTAAGTTCACACGATATAAATATAATTATTACAATTTACTGTTGGAAAACATCAATGATATTTCCATAAATCTATACGTAGTCCATGTGACTGTTGTGCGTTTCGTTGGGAGGGGTCTCATGATTTACTGTAATATTATCGCGAATGTTCATTCCAACCAATATACACAGCACACGTTCTATTATCTAACGTATCGTTCTCAATAAAAAGAAACCTCAGTTAATAAAAACGTTCCTATTTCCATAAAAAATGATGAGTTACAAAGTTAAATCTATTTCGACGGTTCACATCAGTAACTAACGAGCACTAAAGACACATCAGAGATAATAATCTCAGAAGAGTTGTTGAAGACTTCTTGTGATAATCCTCCATAATTTAGGTAATTGTAAGGAAAACACCTAAAACACATCAGAGAGATCACAGCTTGTATAGGAGAGAGGGAACTTTAATCCAATTGGTCGATAGAAGAGAAGGGGGCTGAGAGGAATCAGGTGCAGACAAAGTGAAAGGGAACTTGAATCCTATTGACTGAGAGAAGTGAAAGGGGGCTCAATCAGTGGTGAGCCTAACATTATGAAGGGGGGAGGGGGGAACGAAGCTATTGCAGCTGATCCTATTAAAGGTGCCGTATTCACGATCGCGCCACGCGAAGTGGGGGGTGCAAAAAAACTTCCCCCTCCTCAGACTCGCGCCACGAAAGCGGCTGCCCACTCACGGTCCGACAAACCCCTCATTTCAAACTTTTCCCGCCTGATTCTACTTCGGGCCCATGGAAACCTTCTGGTACCTATCGTTCTGATTATTTCTTATAGTGATTGTTTATTTCTGTTTTTATTTCGTTGTGGTTTCTTTATATTTTTTGAAAAAAGCCACCTATTTTGAGCAAGTTGCAAACGTGTGGAACTTCCAAAGGTGTCTCACTGGTACTTCTTTCTTTTTCTTGAGCTTAACTCTTAACTTCTAACTCATCTTGCTACCTATACAAAAAAAAAGCGAAAGAAAGAGACGCCTCGAAGAGAAAACGAAAGGAAGAAAAAATAACACCCTGGAAGCAACAAATAATTACCAAAAGGTGATAAGTGATAATAGAAGCGGGAAATTATTGATGAGAAGAGTTGTGGTGATATACTCTCCCATTTTTCTGTCCTTGTGGGTGATAACATGGAAGTAGGAATAGATGTTTCTACTTCCATGGGTCATCCGACAGACCCATTCACGGTCGGACCTTGCATGTTGGTAGGGTGGGGGAATCCATACCACACGACGGTCGGATGGGAAATCCTTCGGGCGAGATTTGCGCGAGGCATGCAGCATGAAGGGGTCCACTCACGTCGTTGCAGGTTGCCCGTGCACGAAGATCAATCAATCAATATTTTTATTTGCAAAACACGTAAGTGCATCAGCAATTGTCGAATTTCCTTATGACTAACAAGTACATGAAGTGATATTATAAAATGAAACTATATAAAAGTTTGATAACGATAACAACAGAGGTCTATAAAAATTGAAATATAGGAACTTATAAAACAGCTAAAATACTAACACGACCCAACATTCACAATATTTACAAGAAATTCATTAAAGTCGTAAGGAGCTAAATTTACGAGGTATTTGCTCATTTGGGCCCTGAAAATACCGACCGGAGCACTGCGCCAATTTGTAGGAAGGGAATTGAAAAATTTAAAACCCCACCAGGTGGTACCATTACACGTTTTAGCAAGTCGATGGTAAGGGAGACAAATATTATTCTTGCTGCGAGTGGGGTACCTATGATCTGGAGTGTGGAAAAGTACAACATTTTTCCTCACATAGCATAGGCATTCGAGGATGTAGACAGCGGGGATGGTTAGAATTCCCAGTTGTTTAAAAGCTGGTCTACAATCCTCCTGGTAACGCAAACCCGCCACTACTCGCACCGCCTTCCTTTGGCAAGAAAAAATAGTGGAGGATGCAGCAGAATGCCCCCAACTGATGGTAGCATATACTGCTCTACTCTGGAAGCAGGCGTGAAAAGCTGACAGAACGGCAGGCTTTGTCAGCCTATCGGACAGGGAAGAGGGGGGAGTTTGTTGCACTCCTCACTTCTCGCGGTGCGATCGTGAATGGAAAGTATGGACACCTTTAGGCTCGCTTCACACTTATCAGGTTTCGTTCGGTTCGGTTTCTATTCGATTCGTTTTTGGCAGCGCCGAATGCGTGTGAACCGATGCATTCGGTGCGTATTCTGACCGAACAGCGACCTAATAGAAACCGCATAGCACCGAATGCCCCGAGGACACGAATCGGTTTCATCCGGTTTCTATTCGGCGCGTATTCGAGTCCAAGGGTCACAAAGTCCACCGTGCGTTCACACTTGCAAGGTTCAGATTCGGTTTTCTTTCAGTCTTCTCTTGAGAACGGGCGCTTCTCTCCGGTGGGCGAGGGGTGACTGAACACCGCGGAGCCCAGGAACCTGATAGGAACCGCATGCGTGTGAACGAAATAACGGCGACCGAAAACGAATCGAATAGAAACCGAACCGAATGAAACCTGATAAGTGTGAAGCAAGCCTTACTCTGGTTTCATTGTGTTGAAATAGGTTTCCACAACTTATGCTTCTCTATGTAGCGGTTGAATGAATTTGGATGCCTTGTTCGTTTTATAATGCTAAACACTTTATCAACTTTCAACAGAACCTGTTACATGAGTACCGAAATGGAGAAAATGAGAGGTTTATTGGAAGTGCGTAAAACTCAAGCTGCCGCTCTAGAAAAGTGGACTAGTGCAGTCAGCGATAGTTTTGACGCTATTCACCTCCATGAAACTTCTAAAATGGTAAGTGATCCAAAATTTAGTTACTTTTATTACCTCTGTAATGTATACAGTCCGTTTATTTATATATCTGTATGTATACTAATGGTGTTTCTCATTTCAACTTCATTTCCTTCATAAAGAAGTGTAACTGTGCACATTTCGTGCGCAATCAGGTAGATATTCAATTGCTGCCAGTCTGGGGGGCCGGTTGCGCGGGCCTGTTCCTGTCAATTGTTGCGTTTAACTGTTCTTGTTGAGTATCTCTTTTTAATACCAAAATTGACTGGGGGTAATTAGTAATAGGTATTTAGGGTAACTAATTTCACATTTAAAAAAAGGCAAAACTATTACAGAGTGAAGAATAGAAACAATGGAACAATACTTTGTAGCGGTAGTTGAAGTTTTTTTTACATGGATGAAGAGCTCCTGAGAGCTGTCACTATCTCAAACATGTTCAATTTGTTCTTAATTATCTAACTGTACTTGTAATAAAATATGTATATCTTTCAAGTCAACTTCATCATCCAATAATGAGATGGATGCTGCTCTGAGCGAAGCCTGGTCATGCGGAAGTGAAAGCACTTTTGCTCAAGTCCTCTATTTGATCAACTCCGAAAACATAAGTGTTGATTACCAGGTATGTCTCCTAAAATTGGGAATACGGTTGAAATATGTTTAAATTAAGCATCAATCCGTTCTAGTATGACAAATAAATAGTAATAGGGCCAGTTTCACCAAAATAATCTCGATCAACGACGAATGGGTTTCACGACGCTAAACTCGTCTCCATCCTTGCGAGTTTAGCGCTAAACGAGTTTACAGCCAAATCCCAATCTAAACTCTGGTTTAATCGGTATCAAGAGGGCATTGGTCCACAGCTGTTAATGATAACATCGATATCGATAACAGCTCACTCCCTTGTGTTTTTGTTTGGTTCTTGGTTGTATTATATATATTATTTTTATTGTGTTGATTTTGTGTTGTTGCAATTCGTTTAAAAAAATATTTAATTTGGAAAAAACGGAAGCGGGACCCGGCCTTCGAGCCAAGCGATTGTTTTCAATGGTAGGCGAAAAGTTCCACATCATTGAAAAGAAAAATATGTGTGTAAGTAGAAGTGAGTACCCTATTCTTTCTTTCTTTGTGTTCCTCCCATAGATAATTGTAGAAGGCTAGCATCTCTATGGAAAAGTTGAAGAAAAACTCGGCGCTCCCCGCCTCGCGAGGGGGCGCAAGCCCCCTGGACCCCCAATTACCTCTATTTACATACTTCGGACGAAATTATTGAAACAGAATGTGTTTTAGCTCACGCGTTTCACATAAACCCCTCTTCAATCTTCAATTTTCGACTCAGCTGATCTGGGAGCTCCATTTTTGACTCAGCTGATCTGGGAGCTCCATTTTCGACAAAGCTGATCTGAGAGCTCATTTTCGACTCAGCTAATCTGGGAGCTCCATTTTCGACTCAGCTGATTTGAGAGCTCCATTTTCGACTCAGCTGATCTTGGAGCTCCATTTTCGACTCAGCTGATATGAGAGCTCCATTTTCGATTCAGCTGTTCTGGGAGCTTCATCTAACTTCCCTGGTAAGGTAAAGAAAATTTCGTCACCCATCCACGTCACCCATTCCGCGTAACGTTTTTCGGTTAGTTCGTCCAAGGCTAAAACACATTCTGTGTTAAAAAACCGTCTGAACAAGTCACTGGTCTGAGTGTCATCGAGGACGTCTAAATCGTCCGTCCTTTCCTTGATCCATCGCATGCGGTGAATTGTAAAGTCTTGTTCCTCATCTTCATCGAACGCAAAGGTGAGAGTCCTCACCAAACCATTCGCACTCATTTTAGAAACAGAATTGATCAAAAACTCGGCGCTCCGCGCCTCGCCAGGGGGCAAGCCCCCTGGACCCCCGGTTACCTGTATTTACATACTTCGGACGAAATTATTGAAACAGAGAATGTGTTTTAGCTCACGCGTTTCACATAAACCCCTCTTCAAATTTCGACTCAGCAGATCTGGGAGCTCCATTTTCGACTCAGCTGATCTGAGAGCTTCATTTTCGACTCAGCTGATCTGGGAGCTCCATTTTCGACTCAGCTGATCTGAGAGCTCCATTTTCAACTCAGCAGATCTGGGAGCTCCATTTTCGACTCAGCTGATCTCGGAGCTCCATTTTCGACTCAGCTGAGCTGCGAGCTCAATTTCCCTACTAAAGGCTCGGTTGTACGTAAGAAGTACGTGTAAGAAAATTTCGTCACCCATCCGCGTCACCCATTCCGCGTAACGTTTTTCGGTTAGTTAGTCCTAGGCTAAAACACATTCTGTGTTAAAATCCAAAAGTAAGAGTCAACAACTAGAAGGTCGATAGGTAAATAAACTGATTAATCTCGATTAGGAGCTCAAAACCCTGAAAGCCCCTTAAACGTCGTTTAAAAACGTTGGTGAATCCGGCCCTTAGTATTGGTTGATTTACTTCTTTACCTACCTAAGTATTTTTGCCTGTCTCGTTTTCAGCACACTGAAACCGGTGTTACTGCGCTTATGGTAGCAGCTGCCCGAGGTTCTTTGGATTCAGTGGAGCAACTCCTTCATCTGGGGGCTAATATAAATCTCAAAGCGTCCAACGATTTCCGAGCCTTGGATTGGGCTAAGAAATTCTCGAGGACTGAAATCAGTGAAGCTCTCCAAGCGTATGCGTAAGTAATAATTATAATTTTCATTCTGGCCAAATCCCAGTATTCATTTTTTATTTTGACTTAGAATAAAGAATAGTAATAATTTAGTCTTAGTTCAATCATCATAAAATTCCGTCTTTCTCCTCACGAATTCTCTCCTACCTTTAACACTTGAAAGTATAAACAAGTTCTGACTATTATTTCAAATTAATCAGTACTTGAGTACTGAATTCAAAACGTTTCTCGATTAACGACCACACTCTGACCCCGGAGTATTTCTAAAACGAACCACAAAAGAGGTTTGAAATGTGTATAATTTAAATTTAAATTGTAATATCTCTTCAATTTATTGTTGTTCATTCTCAGGTTTTCCTTTTTCAGAACAAATTTTGAACAGAACGCTACCGCATCGAATGAATTCAGGACGGAACCAGGCGCAGCCCGAAAACTCAGTGAAGCTGATAACGAGTTACTAGAACTCTACCACACGTCTTTCAGCGACAGTAAAATTGATAACAATCTCATCGTTTCTCTGATAGCCCACATTCAGAATGAAAACGTCAATAGAGGTACATGCGCAACAACTCTTGGAGTGTGCAGCAGTTTATTTGAATCCAGAATATCTTTCGCTTCACTATAGAAGAATTATTGGTAACTTTTGTTCATCCTTGGTTCCAGGAGCTATCTTAGTGTTTTTACCTGGATACGAAGATATAATAATGTTGAAAGAACAGCTCCTTCTTGAAAGTTCTCGACTGAATCAAAAATCTAAAATGATTTTGCTTGTCCTCCACAGTAATATGCAGGTAAATGCAAGCAAGTTATCGTTGGAGATATTTCTTTTAGTTTTTGAAAGTCAATTTATTAACACTTCATTTTACATGTAACATGGCGGGATTGAAAACACAGTAATGTCACAGGAGAAGGAGACTGACATAGTACATTCTGATACTACTTCTAGTAGGTATTCTTGTCTTTCACAAGGTGTTTGATTAGCCATTTGTTTTCTTATTTTTGCAGCTCAATTAGTGGACCGTATAAATGTCTTTAGGGATACTTCGAAATGAAACAATTGATCGTAGGTTTGTTCGCAGTATCAATTGGGAGTGGTTACAAACCATTTGCAATTCTCCCTTGCGAGGGAAAAACATTAAATCATGTTTAATG